>BRDA01004487.1:162705-172807 GCA_036984385.1 Crenuchus spilurus
GTTCTTATCTAGAAAATAGAAGTATCGGTTTGAGACTCGGTATCGGGAGACACTAAAAAATTACTGACTCGGATCGGATCGGGAACTGAAAAAACCTGATCGGGACATCCCTAATCAGAAACATATTCCTGTTTTCTCCCCTTTGAAGTCTTTCTACAAATTAACTTTAACTGGAATGGGGTTGTTATTTAAGCTTGAGGCAAAACTCTTGCCCTTTGCGTCAAAGCTGCATATATAGTCAAAGTCTAGTGACCACATTTCCTAACAGCACCAGCAGCTCCTTGTTGTTAAAATGATCCCCCCCAGTCAGATAAAGAGAAATAGGTCACAGCTGTGCACTTTCCAAACACAGAATGTGTAGTAGGCTTCTATCCAGGTAGTGAAACATTACCAGCACACACACACACACACACTTTACATGCGTAGAGAATAAGAGGGTGGCTCAACGCCTGACGTGGTTCCTGTTACGGTAATACAACACTCTGCCAGCATGTGGAAAGATGTTTCATTTCCCCAAAGCATCTCCTATGTTCCCTTCTTCTGACAGAACTGTTTAAGAATCTGATCACATTTTTATTGTGAAATAAAATCAGTGGTAAATTATTACAAGTACAAAAAAATCATCAGAGTATTTTTTTATTATTATTTGGGTTTTCTCAAAGCTTAAATGAATGTTCATGCCCTCTGTATTTTCATCCTGATTTTAATACTTCAGATTTAATATCACTTAGGAAAATTACTTATGTTAATTGTATATCTTTTTATGACCACTATTTGATAAACTTAATAATATTGATGCAAAATGATGTTAAGCCTACAGCTATAAGCTGTTAAAGACATGGGAAAACAGTAAAGAAAACTAAATTTGGTATGTCCTATAAATTCATTAAAAGTCACTGAAATGTGACTCCTGCAGCCCTGCCGGGCGCCCATACTGAACACTGGCGAAACCTCCACCCACCTCCCCAGAGTCTGCATACACATGAATACAGCTAGGGCTTAATGAAACATCTGCTGCTTTAATCACCTATTCAGGCCCAGCACACAAGAGGAAGAGAGGGGCAACTGTATCAGTGCCGGAACAAAGCTCCAGCAGCCCTCACTCTGACCGGGGGCCCAGGAAGCCAGCACACAGGCAGGGTCTGTTTGAGGATCTAGGCCGTGCAGTAGCCTCTTCCATACTAAAGAACGCGTCAGGTCTGAGCCCTGCCAATATCGAGGCAACTCAGTGATTGGTGTTGAAAGGAAGCCAAGCACTGGGCAGAATGGGTTCAGTGAGTAGTGAAGTGAGGATGTGCACTGGCTGCTTCAAACTTAGGTCCAGTGATTAGGATGAACAAAGTAGAACAAAAAACTATTAAAGATAAAGAACATCATTTTTTTCTTGTATTGCATCATAAAGTACTCTTATATTGGTGTGCAGTGCATTAGCTTGTGGCTACATTGCTTGTGGTTCACATCACTAGCCTGCTGCATTATAACAAGCAGCTTTAGTAATAGATCTCGTTTTCTGCTATTTAAAGTCTCAAATATTGTTCTTTACAATGCTGAATCACTAGAAAAAAATAGAATGACAAATTTCTTGTTACAAAACTCTTTAAAATAGACATCTTTAAAGGTCAGTCAAACTTTTTTTTAAGAGTAGCCAGCCAATTAGGCAGCTAGTATAATCACGGTCATAGCTTTTGAGGAAATAAACTAAACTTTAAGAGAATGTGAATGTTTTATCAAAATCACTAAAACTACAAATACATGTGCGTTTCATGAAACTGAAAAAAGATATTTGAAGTACATTCAAGTGATTTTATAGACTAATATAGCAAATGCTGCATAATCGACAATACAGAGGTGCAATGCAATATTCCCTCCACCAAGTCCAATAATTTTGCTGTTCTCTCACTTATACCCCAGTAGCCACAAATGTAATCATTTTTTGTATTTATGCATACAAACAAAACACAAAAAGTGGTTTAAAAAGAAGCCTAACCTGTTTACAGTAGAATACTACTTCTTAGCGATGAGAAAGGAAAATATTGGGTAGACTAGCCTAGCTGTTATAGATACCATTCATGTACAAGTTTCCAAAGTATTGATAGAGAAGTAGAAGAGCTGTCCCATCATTCAGAACAAAGACACTTTGACATATCAGAAATGAGTATTTCTCAACTCTGGTTATTATAAATGATATAGAACAAACACACATCACATTTTCAGTCTCAGTGGATTCATCACAACAACCTTATACTTAATAAATGAGGACAGTTCATTAGCCAACTTCTAACACTGTGTGTTACAGCAGTCACATATATACAAACTACAGCCTCAAACTACAGAAACAAAACATCTTTTTTTCACCCACAGTTACCAAATTTTGCTACAAATTTCAAGCAACCACAATACACAAGTTTTGTGCGTGATCCACATGAAATCAGTCCATCATTGAGCATGAACCCACTATATTAAGACAACACCACCTTATTACAAACATACAGATCTAAAAGTCAGAAGTCACTGCTTCCATGCAACATAAATGTTTCTCAGACATTCAATAAAGTTCAATAACTCAAAATCCTACACATTAAAAAGTAATCTAACAAAGTTAGTACAAACTCTGTTCATGACTGTTGACAGACAAGAAAAAATGTGTGCTCAGCAGATCACAATGCTGATAAATTGTTTGAAACAGATTATTTTTGGCTGAGGTCCCCACAGGAAGCAACAACAAATAGAACTAAAAAGGATGAGAAAAAAAGTAGAAAAAAGAAAATCCAATTTAGGTAACAGAATAAATCAACAGTTTTCATATTCACAGTCTACAGAAGTACATGCTCTGCATGGAGGTCATTTAAGATGAGTTATAACCCTACCAATCTATAACTGGCCATGTGTAAGACTGAATTCTAATCAACCCCAGCTAATTGACTGCACACCATGAGAGGGTTAAGACTAGAGCACAGGGGCAGAGGACAAAGTGCCCTGATAAGGCTCAACCATGACAAAGAAAAATGTGTGTGACAAGTGCCAACAAGCCTCAAGTCTTCACGGCTCCATTATAAAAGCTGTGAAAGGGCATGTGGGGACATTTAATGGAGTGGAAACAGGTAGAAAGAATAAAAATCTGAATATAATTTGTGCACCACACCACATTACAAGCAAAACCAGAATGAACAAGTGACATTCCTTAATAACAATACTAATAATACTAATATTAAAAATGTCAACTGTAATGTTAAAAAGTGCACAGAGCAAACAAGAGTATTGATTAAGTAAAACAAGAAATGAGACAGTGAGTTTGTGTCGCAAAGCACATTAGTAAAAGCAAGCAAGTTGACATTTCAGAATTTTTTCCAACATTGATTTCCTGTGTACTTGCTGTAAAACTACCTAATCACAAGTTTGCCCATTTTGCTTGTTCCAATCAACAACACTGCCCAGTCCCCTAAAGCATCATGGTATAAAGATCATCTTAACTGGTAGAGTGTTGAATACAATGCTGATTCTACCAACCAACAATAACTTTAGTGCTAAGATTTTGTTTTAGCAGCACTGACAACACACATTATGTCCACAAAACCTTCTAGCCCAAAAAACTGTATTGTCTATGTTGCCAATTACACTACTTTAAACAGGATGTTCTCAAATGGAAGTCGCCACAGAGCTTAGAGTGTCATCAGCAGGTTGCAACAGAGAAACAGAGAAACTGGAAGAGTCACTGAAAGGCATAGAAGTGGACGTCCTTGGTCACATCCCACAGACAGCTTTATTGTGAACAGTGCCCTGCGAACCGGATGATGAATGCCACACAACTCCAGGCCCATTTAAGGCAGATGAGAGGCACCCAAGTGGCACAATAGACCATTTTAAACCCTTTCCATCAGCTAGGTCTGCATGTTGGATGACTTGCAAGGGTACCTGACCACACCACCAGGCACAGGCATCATCATCTTGGATGGGCCAGGAAGCATTTACGCTGGACAATGGACCAGTGAGATTCAGTCCTGATCACTGATGAAAGTAAATTCATGCTGAGCAGAAATTATGGCTGCCAACGATGCTGGAGATGTGAAAGAAAGTGCTATGCATCAGCCACTGTTGTCATTTGGTGGTGTTACAGCATGGGTAGGTGTGCTGTAATCAATGCAGAAATGCCCTACACTTTGGTACAGTGACAAACCTATACTACACGAATAACATTCTTAATCCAGTCTTTGTGCCTCTGCATGAACAACTCAGGCCTAATTTCATCTTTATGAATGACAATGTTCCGGCTCATCAAGGTCACATCATTAGGAAATGGTTGATGGAGACTATAGTACTTCAAATGTAGTGGTCTGCACTTTCTCCAGAACTGAACCCCATAGACAACCTATGGGATCAACCGAGCCACAGTGTAGAGGCTCATTACTCTGTATCCCAGAACCTCAATAACCATAAATTCCACCAGAAAGCTAAATATCCCTGACTTTTTGTGAGTAGTGTATATATTTTCATTTTGGGCTGTACTTCTGCATGTATACACCAGTAGCATTACAAAAGAGCATCTTTGGCCTTATTGTCCTCTCCAAAACCACATATGTCATGAAAAACAATGCGGGATGGAATTATGAAAGCAGTGCATGTCACGAACACGCTGATCACACAGGAAATATTTTCGGGTGTGTCCATAAAGTGGACTAGAGGTTATCCAGAGCAGGACCTCAAGACACGACACGAATTAGTGTATAATTCGGTATGTATTTAAATGATAAAACCTTATTCTGACTGCACCGGTTAATTCACTTCCAGTGAACCTACCATGAATTTTATGACCAAGGTCGTCCAGAAAAAAACTTCAAAAATTACACGTTTCAAGTTGATGAAAGGCACATAATGCTAGTCAAGTTTGAACTCAGTACCCAGTATTAGCAGTTTAATGTAGCAAAACATAAACAGTCTAAAGTTAGCCGGCTACTTTAACATATAAAAATGTGAGGAAACAGTAACTAAGTGTTTTACAGACCCGACATGTCAGAAACTATACACCATAAATCAATGCAAAATAAAATATAATATTCCATAAAAATCGATGCGTTAACGTTTTTGTTTCACAAGGAGGTAAGCTAGCGAGTATGCTAGCACCCTCATGTTAGCGTTAGCTAACGTAATTCGAGTAAACTAGATACCTGTAGCAAAATGAGAGGTGGTGAATGTTTTTAAAATAAGACTGCCAATATATTTCATTTACTATATAAGAACACGTACCGACATAACTAAACCTTAACTTCATCTTCAAACCTTAACTTCAAGTTAATCGTGAATAAATATGTATTTAGCCTACTAAGCTAGCAGTCGAAAATGCAGGAAAAGTTGGAGCAGCTGAAAACCAGATTCCTAGCAGGAGCAGCCATAGCTTAGCTAGCTAGCATGAGCAAGGCAACTCTTCAGCCCTTTAGCTGGTGGGCTGATGTCAGCTGTGGCTCTTTGGTCTTATGTGAGAATTCAACAACTCAAACATGTCTAGCTAACGCCATTATTAAACATTTCGTACAGCAAGGTTAATGTAGTACTTTTGGCTCGCATACTAGCCTTGGCTAACCCCGCTATCTCGGGTACCTTATATGTTCCATAACAATACAGCGACAGCTAGTAAACTATCTAAATATATCCTGAAAATCAGCATGTTAACTACTATCAAGAACGCTAGAAAGCGACTGTTAGTTTGTCTCTCCAGTTCCGACTGTTTGGTGCTTTGTGGAGATATCTCCAAGCTGGGAGTGAGCAGGCAGTACTTGGGGCACACAGAGCCAGCTGAAAAACAAAACACTAACTTACCAATCGTGTTGTTTCAGGACTCAGGATCCGTTGAGGAAAATATCCAGCATGCGAGTATTTTTTACGAGAAACTGTTTTGTGAACAAGGGTTTTAAAGTTTATGAAGTTAATTCGCTGACTGAGGCTGTATTAACGTTGGTGTTACTGTGGAAGGCTGCTTTGCGCTAACAGCAGCACTGAGATCAGTATAAGAGTGTGACACCCACACTGTCCAACATGGCGGACAAACTGATAAATCGACTTGGAAAGAGTGCGAGCGGCAAAGGGTGTGACCAATACATGATGTTCTTCAGTGCGAATTACATATTCTTTAGTATTTCCCGGCTATAGTCATACATTTCATAACATAACCAGTCAGACTACGTTTAGAAAGTTTCCCACTGCTTTGTACTAAACTTTCAATTCGCTCGGCTCCAATTAGAGCAGCCTGGACTGATAGTGAGTGTCACCCCCCACAGGTTCACAACTGATACATGGAGCTCTGTGGCTGGTTTTTTAAATTTTAGTCTTCAAATCAAAGCCTACAGTGAGGTACACACGGAGCCCTTGTATTGACGTGGACATTGTTTTTATATCATTTGTTACATAATTTATTCAAAATAAATACTAAGCTGTATTTCAAATTTTATATATATAAAGTCATGGCCGAAAGTGTTGGCACCCCTGAATTTTTTCCATAAAATGAAGTATTTCTCCCAGAAAATTATTGCGATTACACATGTTTTGTTATACACATGTTTATTTCCTTTGTATGTATTGGAACAACACAAAAAACAGAGGGAAAAAAGGCAAATTTGACATAATTTCACACAAAACTCCAAAAATGGACCAGACAAAATTATTGGCACCTTTTCAAAATTGAGGGTAAATAACTTTGTTTCAAGCATGTGATGCTCATTCAAACTCTTACCTGTGATAAGTAACAGGTGTGGGCAATTTAAAAATCACACCTGAAACCAGATAAAAAGGAGAGAAGTTGACTCAATCTTTTTGCATTGTGTGTCTGTGTGTGCCACACTAAGGATGAAGAACTGTCTGAGGACTTGAGAATCAAAATTATGGAAAAATATCAACAATCTCAAGGTTACAAATCCATCTCCAGAGATCTTGGTGTTCCTTTGTCCATGGTGCGCAACATAATCAAGAAGTTTACAACCCATGGCAATATAGCTAATCGCCCTGGACGTGGACGGAGGAGGAAAAATTGATAAAAGGTTGCAACGCAGGATAGTCCAGATGGTGGATAAGTAGCCCCAATCAAGTTCCAAAGAAATTCAAGCTGTCCTGCAGGCGCAGGGTGCATCAGTGTCCGCTCTAACTATCCGTCGACATTTGAATGAAATGAAACGCTATGGCAGGAGACCGAGGAGGACCCCACTGCTGACACAGAGACATAAAAAAGCTAGACTGCAGTTTGCCAAAATGTATGCAAGTAAGCCACATCATTCTACTGTTGATGTCTACCTACAAAGAAAAGAACACAGTACCTACAGTCAAATATGGTGGAGGTTCAAAGATGTTTTGGGGTTGTTTTGCTGCCTCTGGAACTGGGTCCCTTGACTGTGTGCAAAGGATTTAAAATTCAGGGGTGCCAACACTTTGGTGTGTGGTGTGTCCCATTCCAAAAAAATTAAATGTCATGGAAAAGGTTATTAATTTCCATAATTCCATTCAAAAAGTTAAACAGGGCCCACCATTTAAACGATTTCAAGAATTTGTTTATTTTCACATAATTTGGGCTTCCAGCTCATAAAACCCACAAGAACAGGATTTAAAAAAAAAAAATCTGAATACTGTGGAGAAATTGGCCCGAATTTTGCAGGACATGAATGTTATAAACTGAGTTTGACACACTAATCATGTACTAAACTCAAAGCACCTGCACAGGTTTCCCCAGGTGTTAAATTGCCTTAGTTTGATTCAATTGTCTCAATTCTGTTTAATATGGGTAAGACTGCAGACATAACAACTGGCCAGAAGACCATTATTGATGCCCTTCATAGGATGGGGAAGCCACAAAAGTTCATAGTTAAGGAGGCTGGCTGTTCAGAGTGCTGTGTCCAAGCATATCAATGGAAAGTCTAGTGGAAGAACAAAAATGTGGCAGGAGAAGATGCACTGTGAAGAAGCAAAAGAGATGACCATGGGCTTCAGTGGATTATCAAAAAGAGAAGATTCAAAAATCCTTGCGTCAGGCCACTTCTCAACGTGAGCCATAGGAAGCCTCTCAACTGGGCTAAGGAGTAGTGGTCCAAGGTCCTCCAATGAAAGTAAAGTGTCTTTTCTTCAGGAATCAAGGTGAGGAACAGAACCCAAACTGCTTGAGGTCCAGTGTGAAATATCCACAGTCAGTCATGTTTTGGGGTGCAGTGTCTGGTTCAGGTGTTGATAAACTCTGCTTTCTTAAATCCAAGGTCACTGCAGCGGTCTGGCAGAATGTTTTAGAGGACTTCATGATTCCTTCTGCTGAGAATCTGTATGGAGATGCAGATTTCATCTTCCAGCAGGACCTGGTCCCTGCCCATGCCGCCAGAAGCATCAAAGCCTGGTTTGATGCCCATGCCATCACAGTGCTTGACTTGCCAGCCAACTCGCCGGACCTAAACCCCATTGAGAATCTATGGGGTATTCTCAAGAGCAAAATGAGGGCCACCAGACCCAACAACAAAGAATAGCTGACAGCAAGCATCAAGGAAATCTGGGTTTCCATAACTCCCAGGCAATACCACAGGCTGATTGCCTCAATGCCATGTCGCACCCAACCAAGTATTGAAGATTGACATATCGTTTTGAAAGTACCATATTTTGGTTGATTTGATGTGATCTGAATTTCTTTTTTTCTGCAAAAACTGAATTGTAGTTTGGGCTGATTTTCTCCACAGTATTCTATTTTTAAAAAATCCTGTTTTTGTGGGTTTTATGAGCTGGAAGCCCAAATTATGTGAAAAACAAATAAATACTTGAAATCGTTTAAATTGTGGGCCCTGAATCTATAATCTATGAAAGTTTAACTTTTTGAAAGGAATTATGGAAATTAATCAACTTTTTAATGATTTTCAATTTTTTCGGAATGGGTCTATTTGTGTGTGTGTGTGTGTGTGTGTGTGTGTGTGTGTGTGTGTGTGTGTGTGTGTGTGCGCGCATATATGCATGCATGCATATACACACACACAGTGGGGCAAAAAATATTTAGTCAGCCACTGATTGTGCAACTTCTATTTAGAAAGAGGTCTATAATTTTTATCATAGGTACACTTCAACTATGAGAGACAAAGTGAGGAAAAAAAATCCAGGAAATCACATGGTAGGATTTTTTAAAAGAATTTATGTGTAAATTATGGTGGAAAATAAGTATTTGGTCACCTACCAGTGGTCATGTGGTTAGATGAGACAAAATACAGCTATATTTGTTACCAACTCCACGCTCCATGTTTGGAGGAAGAAGAATGCTGAGCTGCATCCCAAAAACAGTGTGTCTAGGAGTGGCCTAATTTGTGGAGGGAGTTGAAAGTCCATTTTGCCCAGCGACAGCCCCAAAACATCACTGCTCTAGAGGATATCTGCATGGAGGAATGAGCCAAAATACCAGCTACACTGTGTGTTAAAACCTATTGAAGACTTACAGAAAACATTTGACCTCTGTCACTGCCAACAAAGGTTATGTTACAAAGTATTGAATTGAACTTTTGTTATTGACCAAATACTTATTTTCCACCATAATTTACAAATAAATTCTTTAAAAATCCTACAATGTGATTTCCTGGATTTTTTTCTCATTTTGTCTCTCATAGTTGAAGTGTACCTATGATGAAAATTACAGACCTCTCTCATCTTTCTAAGTAGGAGAACTACTAAATACTTTTTAGCCCCACTGCATGCATGTATGTATGTGTGTGTGTGTATATATATAAAATACAGCTTAGTATTTATTTATATTTATTAACGGCACTACTTTTTTTAATCGCGTTAAATTGTGATTGCGTTAATGCATTATTATCCAGTTAACTCTGACAGTCCTAATATACACACATACAAACAATTTAGTGGCATGGATGGTTATTTGATTTGCTATTATATATATATATATATACAAACCGGATTCCAAAAAAGTTGGGACACTAAACAAATTGTGAATAGAAACTGAATGTCAATATTTTAATGAAATGAAATGTCAATATTTTATTCGTAATAGAACACAGATGACAGATCAAAAGTTTAATCTGAGTAAATGTAACATTTTAAAGGAGAAATATGTTGATTCTAAATTTCACAGTGTCAACAAATCCCAAAA
>BRDA01004488.1:0-19100 GCA_036984385.1 Crenuchus spilurus
TATATTTAGTTTTTATTTGTTATGTACAAGTTAATATACTGTAGTAGTCTTTCAGTCACTGAAATCATCCATGAAACTAGCTGAAGTTAACGTAAATCCTGAAAGCTTGTAGACTAAACAAAATAAATTTACCTGGATTTGATGATCTCTCAGCCGGAGATAGAAAACATGCCGACGACGGTGGTAAAGCTGCTTTAGCTCCTCAAAAATCATGAACATTACCAAAACGCTGAACAAAGTGTCGACCTCCATTGCTGTTTGTAGCTTTGGTTTAGCGTCGTCATGGTTGCTAGGTGACAGGACATACGTCAAGGTAAGGGCGGGAATAAATCTGAAGGCTAGACCGTCCAAATTCACAGCCGCTCACTTCCGGTCTTCGCGGCCAGTCTATGTAGGCCGGGTCCTTCGAAGGATGCAGACCCTGAATTCGGACACACCCTCTGTATCTAGCAGCCTAGCTGCAGGGCACGTCGTGTGGGCACGTGACATTAGGGCAGTGAGGGCACGTCTATGTGGATCATGTGACCGACCAAGGGTAGATCTAAATTATTATTATTTTTTTGTTATTATTTATTTTCATTATTATTTTGGGCCACACAGACAGACATTCACACATACACATGTATATATATACCCCCCCCCCTGCACGTACCTGGTCATTTGTGGGTGGGTGTGTTATTCTCTGTGCCTCTGCTGTGTGTGTATGTCTTTCTCTCTCTCTCTTCCTCCCTCTGGAGTGAAGGTTTATTGGACGCGTCAGTTTCCTGATTCCACCCCAACAGCTATCTCTGCCCACCTGGACGCTTTTACATTTCCTCCAACCCATCTGCCCTCCTGTGTGTATGCCCTGGCCCCTATGTTTTGTTGTGTGTGCTACTTCATGCCAATTGCAGAACAATAGGCTTAATAGGAGTTCTCTGTGACTGTACTTTGGACTATGTTTGGCTTGCTTGTACTTTGTGACGGCTGTAAGTTCAACAATTGGTTGCTTGTCACCATGCTATGCCTCCTGTCTGTTTCACTGTGGACTGGTGTAGGGTTGTTGCGACACAGACCCCTAGACCAGGTCATAACAACCTGGTACTGACACAACCCCATACCATGACAACCGCCATACCATGACAGATGCTGGTACTGACACAACACCATACCATTACAGACGCTGGTACAGACACAACACCAAACCATTACAGATGCTGGTACTGACACAACTCCCATACCATGACAGGCCCTGGCTTTTGGACTTTTTGCTGATAACAGTCTTGATGATCTTTTTCACATTTGATCTTGAACACACAGTATCCATTTATTCCAAAAAAGATTTGGAGTACTGATTGGTCTGACCAGAGTACACATTTACACTGTGTGATGGTTAATCCCAGATGCCTCCAAGCCCAGAAAAGTTGATGCAACTTCTGGACATGATAACATAAGAAGCCCATCTTTGTTCCTCCAAGACATCTTTGAAAGGTTTTGCAGGTGCAAGGTTCACCCAATTTCTATTGTTTTATTCTTATTTCCAATACACATCTGGGTGTGTATAGCTAATAGACTCATTAAGTTTAATATTAATCATTTAGACTTACAAAAACCTTTTGTAAGTGTTTTATGTCACTTTGATCTTGTCAGATGGCAACAGAAAAGGTTGACTTTGGACAATGGGACATCACCTAAGATGTCCCATTGGGCTTAAAAAATAACTATTAGCTATGCCTTAGTCAGTCTTCTCAGGATTGCAGGCTGGGAGGCCATGCCTGAGGTCCAAGACCTCTCCTTTGATTTTTCTTTCATCCTCTTTACTTTAAAACATAAAAAGAGCTTTTTACAGGTGTTTCCAACCAATATATTGAAAAGGCTCAACTTGACTGTCAATTTTTGATGGGAAAGCTTTTTCATCAAACACCAATGTTCTTATGGCTTTTTGTATCAAATCATAATAAACAACATTTGAAATCATCTGCTTGAAATGACATATTTCATCATTTTCATATTATGACATTATCCATCCATCCATCCATCCATTATCAACCGCTTTATCCGGGGCCGGGTCGCGGAGGTAGCAGTCTGAGCAGGGAAACCCAAACCTCCCTCTCCCCAGACACCTCAGCCAGCTCCTCGGGTGGAACACCGAGACGTTCCCAGGCCAGTCGAGAGACATAGTCTCTCCAACGTGTCCTGGGTCTTCCCCAGGGCCTCCTCCCAGGGGATAATTATGACATTATCTAACAATCTAAAAAAAATATTTAAAAATTATAGTCTGCTGATAAAGTGAGTTCTTTATTTTCTGTATGTACGTACTAGTGCATCTCCAAAATTAAAATATTGTGAAAAAGTTCATTTGAATTCATATCTTTATTCAAAAAGGTAAACTATAAAATGTTATTTTAAAAAACGTTTGAGAGGCAGACCATGTACAGTGGGGAAAAAAGGCGCTAGGCTAGGCGGTGCTAGATACAGAGAGAGTACAACTGTATAGCGTCAAAACAGGCTCAGCTTAAGCATAAACGTAAAACAAGTATTGTAAACGTAAGTTTTAAGTATCGTATACGTAAATGTAAATCTGTAAATGAAACTGTAAAATCGTAAATTAAAAACAATCATAAACGGAAAATACTGGTTGTAAATGTAATACTTACACCTTAGTTTCTCTTTTTTATTTTTCACTTCGCAAGTTACGTTTACCATACAGAAATTACTTCACCTGAAAGGAAACCCCAAAGTTTTATGAATTGCATTAAATCAGAGTCGTTTTTGGTGAAGAATGAGAACTTTTGCACTATATTGCTTTATTTAATTTACTGTATGTTTAATTGTTTGTTTAAAAGAAATTATTTGCATTTTTCACATTTTGCAGGATTACTTACTAAAGGGTGGACTTACATAGACGGTGGGGAACAGATTTGCGTTAAGAAGCAGCAGGGTTGCCAGGTCCACAAAAAGCTCCATCCCGATCTCTGACAAAAAGCCCCCTCCCTATACAACCTGACACCAGCCTAAATTCTAGAGCATTGAATAACAGATATTATTGTTAGCATTATTATTAGTAGTAGTAGTAGTAAATATAATGTAAGAAGAACATACCTCCCTTATTGCTTTTCTTTGCATTTAAAATATCCCCTTTCCTCTACTCTAAATTTATATGTTCAGATCCCATTCCAATAAGTTATCTGTCATGATGCACAGAGAATTAATTGTCTCAATCTGAACCTTTTTATTAAAGTTAGGAACAAACACATTGGAAAGGCACTCCTGCTCCACAGACACATGATACTGAGTCCCCGCTTGATGATGTCACCATCCCGCATCCAATGGGAGCCCACTGTATAAACATACCACTGAGGAAACCTGGTTATTACTAACTATAACAATGCATGACATCTTCCCCTTAAAACTGTTTCTCTTCACCTCTAATAAAAACAAACATGCAGCTCGATCAGCACCAACAACAAGAAAACATTCTGCATGGTGTCATTTCAAATGATATTCTTTCAGTAACACTGAGAACTTTTGTTTTTTTTTATCTGCTCTGAGAAAGCTGAAACAGTTGCTCATGAACAAACATAATTCTTAAAGGACCAGTGACATAAAACCTGACATAAGGGACAGAATGTGACATCATGTATCCATCCACCAAACATGAGCAGGTCAAAATGTCTTTAGCTAATGTAAACGGATCCAGCGTCCTTTTCAGTCTTCATTTCTGGTGGATTTTGATTTATTTTGATTAATTTTTAAGCGTTTCTGATTATTTAATGTCTTGTGACACAAATAAACTGAGTTGAGTTTCAGTTCTCTGTGACTCTGAATGCTATAGCTCTGAAAGTCTGAGAGATAATTGTCTGAAACTTTGTGTGAGGCTTCCTCTAACAGTACTCATTACAAATATGCAATATAATTTCATTTGAAAAAAGACTTTGACCTGGTTTTCCTTGTTGGGGCCACATTTTTCGGTTTTGGCGTCGCCATGCTAATGATAGTGTTCGTGCTGCTGTGTGGCGTTATGTTTGCACCACAATGCTGAGTGCGCGCAGATGTTTTGAGCAAGCAAGAGAGAGATTTGTATTCAATATTGCCTTCATGTTTGTGCAAAAATTTGCTTGCTCACTCAAAACATCCACACGTGCTCAGAACTGTGGCACAAATATGACGACATAATGCTGGCATGAGTGCATGATTCAAATTGCACGTGCTGCTTTGACTATAATATTAGCTATAGTATCGATAGCATCGAGTATTACAGAATTTAATAGTTTGAAGCGTGGTAATATCAAACAACTATCAAACTATCAATACCTTGTGCCACTCTATACTGAACTATTCTCAGCCCATTCATTTAGATTTGGTGCTGCAACAACAGCAGAATGTAAAAATATCCCAGACCACACCATTCAATTCCACCAGGACTTCAGGCTCCATCAGCTATGCTGCTCAGAACTAAGAGTTCACCCCACACACACATACCTTAATTAAGTGGTCCATTCCTGAAAACATTTTATATTCATTACATGAATGTAATGTAATTCTAATGAATAATATTTATTGAGGTTTTTTATTGACTAATCTCTCAGATTCTAGTGATTCATAGTGTTTATTGGGGAGGTTACTAGACATAGATCTCCTGTTCTAGTTTATGTCATATTGGCTATGTGGCCAGGCGATGATCCATGGCTTAGTAGTTGGAAACCTCTTTCCGAACCAAAGGAGGCCAGCCTTCACAAACACCATTTTGGTTTTCTCTTTTTTTTCTTCTGAGACAATTACATCACATGTATCAAGTGGGTGGGAGCAGATTTTATTCAATATAAATATTAAGCTTTTGTCAGCTCAGCCTACAGCTCCTTTTGCTATGATGCTCAACTCTTACTCATCTCAACCGGAGCCAACGACTGGATTATTCACTCACCACACACTTCAAATGCTGGATCAATGAATCTTACAGAGCTTAACCAGACTGACCGCTGCTTATTGTTTTCCTGTCCAGAGAGATCTGCATATGCTGTCTATGTGTTATTGTATACATTAGCAGCTGCTGTTGTTCTGTTAACAGTTTGTGGAAACCTACTGGTGATCATCTCTGTTTGCCACTTCAAGCAGCTCCACACACCAACAAACATGCTCATCCTCTCTCTGGCTGTGTCTGACTTTCTGGTGGGAGTCTTTGTACTCCCTTTCCAGCTAAGTCGCCTGATTGAGTCCTGCTGGATATTTGGGCCCGTTATGTGCACATTTTATATCTTGATCTCCTTTTACAGCACAAGCATCTCAATCTATAATGTTGCTCTTATAGCTGTGGATCGATACTTTGCCATTTCAAATCCTTTCCTCTACACTCAGAAGATGTCTGTAGACACAGCCTGTGTTGTAGTTCTCTGTAACTGGTTTTTATTGATGTCCTACAACTCTTCGCTTCTTTATTTTAATGGAAACTCCACAGGACTGATCATGTGTCCTGAAGAGTGTCTGTTTGTGCTGCACGAGGTCTGGTCTCTGGTTGACATGCTTGTTGCTTTTGTAATTCCCTGCTCCCTGATTATCTTCTTTTATGGTTTGGTGTTCATTATTGCCAAGAAACATGCCACAGCCATCAGAGACCTCACCGCTCAAACAAAAGCTCAGGGCTCCAAGAACATGACAGACTCAATGAAATCTGAAAGAAAAGCAGCCAAAGTGCTCAGCATCTTAGTGGCCGTGTTTCTGGCCTGTCTGTTTCCATACTTCATCTGTGCTTTAGTAAGTAATACCATAGAATCTAATGTTTTTGACAAATTGGTGATTCTGCTGTATTTGAATTCTTCCATCAATCCAGTGATTTATGCTTTGTTTTATCCCTGGTTTAGAAAGTGTATTAATGTCATTTTAACCTTTCAGATCTTCAGAAAAGACTCTGCACTGATGAATGTCCACTGATTAATAAAATAGTAAGAAGAATGTTGACCATATTTTACAGAAGTGCCATAGGTTATTAGTCTAATTGCTTTTTTCAGTAACTGTGATGTCTAATTCGATTTACACACTAAAAATCTAATTTAGGTTTAATCTGGGTCTGGCAAGCTGGTCACAAGTATGTCTGGTGCTAAAATATTTCATATATTCATGCACTCAGGTTCAGAGTCTGTTTAGTTTATCATTAGTTTATCATGTGAATAATGTTGCTACTACTTGAGAGTCTGGTTTGATCTTTACTGTGTCTAGAAGATAGCACTAAAACAGAAATGTTATTGGTTTTCCAACTGAAATAATATGTAAATGGGGTAAATAAATTATCAAAATAAAACCATTCATCCATCCATCATCTTCTGCTTTTCTGGGTCTAGGTCGCGGGGGTAACAACCTAAGCAAAGTAGACCAGGGTCCCTCTCCCCAGCTACCTCTTCTAGCTCATAGGAGAGGATTCCAAGGCGTTCCCAGGCCAGTTGAGCGATATAATCTCTCCAGCGTGTTGTAGGTCTTCCCTGGGGTCTGGACATGGACATGGACCTCACCCGGGAGGCGTCCAGGAAGCATTCTTACCAAGTACCCGAACCACCTCAACTGGCTCCTCTCAACATGGAGGAGTAGCGGCTCTACTCTCACCTTTCCCGGACATCTGAACTCTTCACCATATCCCTAAGAGAGAGCCCAGACACCTTACGAAAAAAGCTAATTTCAGACACTTGTATCAGCAATCTTATTCTTTTGGTCACTCCCCAGAGCTCATGACCATAGGTGAGGGTTGGAATGTAAATAAAACAAAGAATAAAATGAAATTATAGATAAAAGATAAAATTGCTAAATGTCTGGTCCATTTCACATTAACTACCTCCAGCACCTCCCTTCAGTGGTGTTTCACTGGATAAAGCCCACCGCACTTCTAGAAGGCTCAACAGAAAGCGCTAACACTTCACAGACCTGTCAAATATTCTCTGAAGCATGTAAACCATCTCCATCAGAGGTGCTATAGCAGGGCCTAAACTGGTTTTAATGTTATGGCCTGTGTACATGAATCTGAGACCACCTAATACAGCTGACTCAGAGAGGTCATCATACAGATGGTGTGTTAATATGTATTTAGTGAATCAAATCACAGCAAACAGCGACAGTGGCAAGACTCCCTCAGAGCTCGAGAAAGAAACCTTGGGAGGGACTCGCATCCCATCCTCCTCTTTTCAACTACTTATAAGTTCTTGATAGACAGTCATCATACAAACCTATGATGCTGTTTTAGTGTTCAGGTGTACTGAACAGGAATAGTAGTAATACTAATAATAATAATTTACATCCACCTAGATATAAAGTCAGGGACAGTAGTTCATCTATTCCTATACAGTTAATGCTCATCCACTGGTCCTTCATTGGCGCTCACAGAACCCTGCTGGCTGGTTGATGATTCATTTTAAGTCCAGCAGTGACACTGATGTGCTTAGAAATATCAGCAGCTCTACTGTGTCTGATCCAATCGAACACACCACCACCATGTCAGTGTCACTGAGAATGGTCCACCTGCTCTGTGACAGTCCTAACCATTGAAGAACAGGGTGAACAAAATATACAGAGAATCAGATGAACTACAATCTACAATTATAGGACTACAATGTGCACTTACCTATATGTTAAGTGGAAAATGAGTGGAGAATCAATTAAGTGGTTTTAATGAAGTGGTCAGTTGGTATATATGCACACCTATGACCACTGAGTACAGCTGAACTCTGTATTACTGTATCAACTCATTAAAACCATTGTGCTGTTATGGTTAAAGTAATAACCTGCTTTTGTTCAACTTCATGTTGTGTCTAAGTACATAGGGATAAACTCACCATACTACATGGCATCTTAGAGCTTATTATACATTTGCTGTAAAACAACCATATTAATAGTACAGACTACCTTTATTTAAGATCATAAAACATGATTACATGTGACACATCACAATCACATGTAAAAAATCACATTCTTCACAAGACACAGCTTGTGATCATGTGATTTTTAAGGCCATGGGATACTGTTGACAATATCTACTCTAGTTCAATTAAATCAAATTAACATGATGCATTCATAAGCTGCAATACCAGCAGAAACAGTTGGGGGCAGTGTAACAGTATAACAGTAGGGGTCAGTATGACAAATAAGGTCAGTAATGAACTGAACAGTTTCCTCTGTCCTCAGTTCTGATGTTGCAGTGGTCATACAAACAACTGTCAACTGTTGTGTGATTTTGCAGGTCTTAATTGCCTCCTTGTACATGGGACATTTAATCAGCAGATATAGAACATCTAAGTGTGAACATGTGAACAACATTGCTCATGAAACATAGTTAACAGCAAGCTCACTGCAACCAATAAACACATGCAAATATAAGGGACTAACCCATGCCACCTCCAGCCAACAGGGGACGAGGCCAGTGCTGTAAAAAAGTTAGAGCCAGTGGCCGTAGAAACTCCATTCCACCCCTTCCCCTTGTAACAAAATCTTCTCACTGACAGAGATGTTCTCTACTGCTACTTTTCCTTCCATTCAACATGGACCCCTCACTGATACACCTATCACCTCTCCTGCTCCTCCTTGTCAGATTCATCGCCTGAATTGCCTGGTCACAGTTCCTGCTACTCCTGTCTTTGCTTCTAGACTCTTCTGGATCTGGTCACTCTCACTTGCCTCACTCAGGATCCTGGTGCTCATGGGCTCTCCATCTGTGTCCCCTTCTCTCCCTGGCTGGGTACTGTGCATCAGCTGAGCCTGCATCTCTGACTGGACCATTGCCAAGCTGCACAAAGTCCTAAAGGACCATAAAATACCCATTTCATGTTCTTCCACTAAATCTGAACTATTTTCCCTGTACTGTATATCTCTTCACTTGGTGGTAAACAGGATGTGGTGTCTTTGAAGGTAGTGCATCCCCACCGATGTCACTTCCCTGGATAAATCGAGTTGCCAGGCCTACCAGCCCTCAGATGACATTCTGCTGCCTCATGTGCAGAACTTCCATCACTGGCCCCATTGCCTATGCCTTTCAGCTGCCTTCCCATTCTGATTTTGCTTGATATTCTCTTCCGCTTCCATCAACTATCTCTGTCTTCCCTGGTCTCCCCTCCCCTTTACCCAATTGTCCATCCTTATTTGCCATCCTTGTTTTCTGCCTCCTGTGTCCCATCCCATCTCTCCAGTCCTATTCTCACATTCTGTCATCCTTCAGGCTCCTTCTGAGCACATTCTACCTGCTGCTGTGCTGTCACACTTCTCATTATGTTGCTCTGTCCATGTGTCTGTGTGGTTATGTCTCCACCATTGTCCTGGGTTAGGGTTAGCTCATCACGTCCAGCTTGTCTCTGAATCTGTTTCAGCCCTTGTGTGTCATTAGCTCTTTTATCAAATTCCCTTTAAATATACTCCTCTTTCTCTGTTCATCCAATTCCTTGTTCCTGGTAGTGTCTAGTGTAGTTGTTCTGTGTCAACAGTCTGTGTTATGCTTCTTTTGTGCTTATGTTTTGTTTGCTTTGTTTTCACTTTATTAAATAATTCTTCACTGCAAGTGTGTCCGCCTGCCCATCTCTCCCTGATTTCAATCCTGATATGACTTGCTAAACACACGACACAGTGGAGGTTATGCTGATTGAGAAACTGAACGCCAAACTTGAGCATGGCAGAAGGTGGGCGCTGGAGATTCTGGAGCGGCTCTCCAGTATCTTGTCTCTATTGCCACTGGAGAAGGCATTTCCTATCCTCCACCTCTTTTACCCAGTTCAGCAAGACACCTTTACCACCCCTATCCCAGGGATTTTTTTGGGAGGGGATAGGGGTTAACCAAAGCCTCTACATGGCCAGAGGGGAGGAAACCAAGGGACATGCTCAGAGCGAGTAGGAAGAGGAGTTGACCTGTGCTGAGGGGGAGAGGGAAAACCTTGCCACTGACCATCCGGAGGAGTATAAGGGCTGGGGCATAGCACCAAATTCTGGGCCTTATGCACAATCAATGCCCAGCCCCCATTACTAAATATAATTTCCTTTAATATTTCAGAAAATAAAATTCCAGACTCCTCAAGGACCATCCCCCACATTTGGAGCCCTGGTAACTCAATCTCATGTTTCACCCCACTATGATGCCCCTGGTGAAGGGCTTTTATGGGACCCGTATGAGGTAGAACTCTTACAAGCAGACTTCCCAGCATGCCTTGCAGCAGAGATGGCAGCACGGGATGTTGAGGAGAGGACAGTGTAGAACCAACACCGGCAGAGTCAACAAAAGAAAAGGATCAGTGAGTCCACCCTCAACTGTTCAGGAAACACCCGAGGATGCTTCAGCAGTTCCGACAACCTTCAAATACTTCACCACATCTCCATCCACTCCACTGGACATCTCTGCACCTCTGCCTGCTCCTTAAGATGTCACTGTGTCTCACTCCACTTCAGCAGCCATCCTGCACCTCTACCTGCTCCTGATGATGTCACTGTGGTTCAGCCTACTTCCAAAGAGCTCGCAATGGTCCCTCCTGCTCCTGAAAATGTTGCTGACTCTATGTCTGCTCCAGCAGACATCTCCACAACTCCGCCTACTCCTGAGAACATCACCACATTTCTGTCTGCTCCACTGGATATTTCTGAAGCTCCACCTGCTCCCATAGCCAAGAGCACCACAGTCTCACCTGCTCTCATGGCTGAGAGTGCAGCAATCCTGTCTACTCACGTGGCTGAGAGCACTGCAGCCCTGCCTACTGCTGAGGTCAAGCACTGCAGTTCCACCTCCTGTCATGCCCTGCTCCCATGGCTGTAAATGTCATTACCATGTCTCCTGTGGCCACAACTGCAGAAACAGCTATGAGGTGACCAGAGAAACAAGCAAACAACGACAACTCGAGCTGAGAGACGGTATGTGTCTTTGCATAGCTGCATGAGTCACTGCATGCTTCACACTCCTGTACATGCGCGTCTGTGCTCGCCTTTCACGTTTCTCACAACAGAAAATACAGGGTGGGCCATTTATACGGATACACCTTAAATGGGAATGATTGGTGATATTAACTTCCTGTTTATGGCACATTAGTATACAGGAGGGGGAAAACTTTTCAAGGTGGGTGGTGACCATGGCGGCCATTTTGAAGTCGGCCATTTTGGATAAAACTTTTGTTTTTTCAATAGGAAGAGGGTCATGTGACACATCAAACTTATTGAGAATTTCACAAAAAAAACAATGGTGTGCTTTTAACATAACTTTATTCTTTCATGAGTTATTTACAAGTTTCTGACCACTTATAACATGTGTTCAAAGTGCTGCCCATTGTGTTGGATTGCCAATGCAACCCTCTTCTTCCACTCTTCACACACTGATAGCAACACCACAGGAAAAATGCTAGCACAGGCTTCCAGTATCCGTAGTTTCAGGTGCTGCACATCTTGTATCTTCACAGCATAGACAATTGCCTTCAGATGACCCCAAAGATAAAATTCTAAGGAGGTCAGATCGGGAAACCTTGGGGGCCATTCAACTGGCCCACGACGACCAATCCACTTTCCAGGAAACTGTTCATCTAGGAACACCTTCATGATGATGATTATGGGTGTCAGGTCCGAGCATTCCTGCATGAAATTGTCTGTGCTGTGAAGATACGAGATGTGCAGCACCTGAAACTATATTGCACACCATTGTTTTTCTTGTGAAATTCCCAATAAGTTTGATGTGTCACATGACCCTCTTCCCATTGAAAAAAACTAAAGTTGGATCCAAAATGGCCGACTTCAAAATGGCCACCATGGTCACCACCCATCTTGAAAAGTTTTCCCCCTCCCATATACTAATGTGCCTCAAACAGGAAGTTAATATCACCAACCATTCCCATTTTATTAAGGTGTATCCATATAAATGGCCCACCCTGTATATCAGAGGTCAAAGGTTTGCTAATATGTTCATTACAGTACATTAACAGCTCTAAAGGTTTAAAACTTTGCAGTAGGAATGTTTTTTTATCTTGTTAATAATTTATTGTGTTACGTTGTTATATTTTCTACTTCTCTGCAGGACACAAAACAGAGTAATATATTTTGTTATTTTAAAAAAATGTTAGACATTTTTACCTCTTCTGAACAGGGGAATCAAAATGCAAATTTACTAAGTTTATTTCCAGTGAAATTTTTAACTCTGTATTTGAGTTATTTGCATTGTGTGTTCCTGTATATTATGTTCTGGCAATAAACATATTAATATTTTAAATAGTAACATTTAGTGTATTTAGTCTGATGTTTTTAGTGTTTTTGATGTTATTTCAAAACTTACAGTGTTAGAAAATTTATTGTGATAATTATCGAGTTTGATCAATATAGAAAAAAATATTGTGATAAAATTTTTGGCCATACTGCCCAGCTCTACACATACCATGTGCAAAGCCTGCCAACTAAATGAAATAAATTAAATAATACAGAAAATGTCCTGCATCGTGATACATCATGATGCATCAAGATATCGAATCGATTCTTTGACATGATAATCATAATCAAATCGAATCATGAGATCAGTGAAGATTCACACCTCTACAAGTAACCATACGGACACAACACTAGCATGTCTAAATACAACTTCACTTTTTGTGTCACTGAACAGAACTACATTTACATTGATGCATTTAGTCAATGTTAGCAGAAGTTAGCAAAACTAACTTCCAATTAGATTTACACTTACACTTCTCTGTAATTAAAAGTAAAATTTAAAGATGTTTAAGCAGTAACACACAAATACATTATTAAAAAATCATGCATTGTGATTTACGGATTTTTTCTTTTAGATTATGTCTCTCACAGTGGACATGCACCTAAGATGAAAATTTCAGACCCCTCCATAATTTCTAAGTGGGATAATTTGCAAATTCGCAGGGTGTTCAAATAATTTTTTTCCTCACTGTATGGCCATTTTTAAGACGTTTTAAGGCCTTAAATTTAAAGTTTTGAATTTTAAACTTTTTAAGACCTCGCGGGAACCCTGTAGTTGCACAATGATGTTCTTTTCACTACCATGCACATCACATCACTTGTTTTTTTTCTGTGTGACTGACTGTTTGCTTTGTAATTTTAGACACATCATCTATATTCCCTGTGTCGCTTGTAGCAGTTTGTGTATATTATGTATACTATGTGTCCATTGCATATTGTTCGTCAATTGTTTGTACTTATGTGGATTACTAATATCTCCTTTTCTAGTGTAATGTTCATATTCTAGAAAGATATTGAGTCATCTGTACTGTATTCACAAACACTTGTTTGGTTTCCTTTTTTTCTTAAGACACAATTACATCATATGCATCAGTGGGTGGGAGCAGATTTTATTCAGTATAAATATTAAATCTTTTGCCCTCCCAGCCTACAGCTCTTTTTGCTATGATTCTCAACTCTTCCTCATCCCAACAGGAGCCAACGACTGGATTATTCACTCACCACACACTTTAAATGCTGGATCAATGAATCTTACAGAGCTTAACCAGACTGACCGCTGTTTATTGTTTTCCTGTCCAGAGAGATCTGTATCTGCTGTCTATGTGTTATTGTATACATTAGCAGCTGCTGTTGTTCTGTTAACAGTTTGTGGAAACCTGCTGGTGGTCATCTCTGTTTGCCACTTCAAGCAGCTCCACACACCAACAAACATGCTCATCCTCTCTTTGGCTGTGTCTGACTTTCTGGTGGGGGTCTTTGTACTCCCTTTCAAGCTAAGTCACCTGATTGAGTCCTGCTGGATATTTGGACCACCTATGTGCACATTTTATATCTTGATCTCCTTTTATAGCACAGGTATCTCAATCTATAATGTTGCTCTTATAGCTGTGGATCGATACTTTGCCATTTCAGATCCTTTCCTCTACACTCAGAAGATGTCTGTAGACACAGCCTGTGTTGTAGTTCTCTGTAACTGGTTTTTATTGATGTCCTACAACTCTTCGCTTCTTTATTTTAATGGAAACTCCACAGGGCTACTCATGTGTCTTGAAGAGTGTCTCTTTGTGCTGCACGAGGTCTGGTCTCTGGTTGACATGCTTGTTGCTTTTGTAATTCCCTGCTCCCTGATTATCATCTTCTACGGTTTGGTGTTCATTATTGCCAAGAAACATGCCACAGCCATCAGAGACCTCACTGGTCAAAACAAAGTTCAGGGCTCCAAGAACATGACAGACTCAATGAAATCTGAGAGTAAAGCAGCCAAAGTGCTCAGCATCTTAGTTGCCGTGTTTCTGGCCTGTCTGTTTCCATACTTCATCTGTGCTTTAGTAAGTAATACCATAGAATCTAATGTTTTTGACAAATTGGTGATTCTGCTGTATTTGAATTCTTCCATCAATCCAGTGATTTATGCTTTGTTTTATCCCTGGTTTAGAAAGTGTATTAATTTCATTTTAACGTTTCAGATCTTCAGGAAAGACTCTGCACTGATGAATGTTCAGTGATTAATAAAATGATGAAGAATGAAGAATAATGGACCATATTTTACAGAAGTGACGTGTGTTACCAGTCTAATGACTTTTGTCATTAACTGTGAGGTCTATCTCCACACTAAAAATCTAATTTAGATATAATCTGGGAGTGGAAAATGGGTCTTAAGTATGCCTGGTGCTGAAATATTTCATATCATACTCATATTAGGCTCAGAGTCTCTTTAGCTTATCTTTTGAATAATATTGCTACTGCTAGAGAAACTGACTTGATATTCATTGTGTTATATCAGCACAGAAACAGAAATCAGTTTTTCAGCACCTTGTCTCCATTCATGCTGCTGCCAGCATTTTTTTCTTTTCTGCTTTTGCAGCTTCAGATCATCACTTTTTCCTGACATGGCTCCTTTGGTTGGTTTTCAGTGGTTATTAGTGTGGCTGTTGGTTTGCTCAGTTTTTATGGTTGCTATAAAGCAGTAGTGGTGCTTTCAAGTTTCCTCTGTTAATTATGCTTACCTCCAAGGTGCAGTCATAATTGCATTACATCAAAGGGTTTCACAGGCAAGGACATTGCTGCTTGTAAAATCAACCACTTATCTAATCATCAAGAACTTCAAGCAGAGTGGTTCAATTGTAGTGAAGAAGGCTTCAGGGTGCCCAACAAAGTCAAGCAAGCGTCAGGACTCCTCAAGAGGATTCAGCTATGAGATTGGGTCACCACCAGTGCAGAGCTTGCTCAGGAATGGCAAAGGGCAGGTGTGAGTGCATCTGAATACACAGTAAAATGAAGGCTTTTGGTTGATGGCTTGGTGTCAAGAAAAGCAGAAAAGAAGCTATTTCTCTCCAAGAAGTCTACATTCTGCAGGAAGTCTAGGAATTGGACTGCAAAAATCTGGGGTAAAGTTATTTTCTCCAATGAAGCCCCTGTCAGACTTTTTGGGACATTTGGAAAAATGATTGTCCGGAGAAGAAAAGGTGAGCACTACCACGTTCTGTGTCATGCCAACAATATAGAACCCTGAGACCATTCATGTGTGAGGTTGCTTCTCATTCACGGGAGTGGGTTTGCTCAAAAATCAGAACACTGCCATGAATAAGGAATGGTATCTAAACATCCTCAGAAAGCAACTTCTCCCAATTTGGAGATGAACAGTGCTTTTTCCAGCATGATGGAGCACCATATCACAAGGCAAAAGTGATAATCAAGTGGTTCAGTGAACATAACATTGAAATCCGATTAAGAACCTGAGGTCAGTCCTCAAAAAGAGGGTGGAAAAACCAAAACTCCAGAAGTTCTGATCAACTCCGAGCACTAGTTCGGCAAGAATGGGTTGCAATCACTCAAGATTTTGAGCAGAAGCTGATATCCACCATGCCAAGGTGAACTGCAGAAGTCTTAAAGAAGAAGGGTCAACACTGTACATATTAAGTCTTAGTCCAGGACTAGTCCACACTTAGCCGGGTATTTATAAAAACTAATATCTGCCCTACATCATTTTCAAAAATAATATCATACACACAAGATTGTTTTAAGAAAAGTTTTCATCCACATGAATCCGCATAAATACACCGTAGAGTGTTGTCATAAAGACGCCAAGTGCATAGATGGCAGTGTAACACAAAGCTAACGCCCATGTCAGCCAATCAGAATCCTTCAAAACAAACATGATTTCCTGTTGTCACTTCTGTAACTTATGACACATGGCGCCAGGAGGTTCGTTTGTGTGGACCAACAAAGAAGTGGCACTTTTGCTCAACACTGTGTTAGAGTACAAAGTGAACAAAACCCAAAATAATGTAGACTGGGAATCGTGTCAAACACGCAAATAGTGTTTGAATTAACATAAAAATTAAAACTTCTCTGCTGGCGTTCATCCTTCCACAGCAAGGCAGTCAATTACAGTGGTCGCGCATATGACATCACAGCATCATTTGTCACAGATTGTGATGTTCTGGACTCTAAAACGCCGTTTTCATACGTACACACGCAAACACAAAAACGGAGTTTTCCAAAATCTCCACTTTGGCCAGAGTTTTCATAATCAATCGTTTTTGGTGGTGTAAAACTGTGTTTACATGTGGATGAAAGGCCCAAACACATAAAAATATATGCAGTTATTCAAATTCCCGGCTACGTGTGGACAAGGCATAAGGGTATTTCAGACATTAATGAAGAATGACTTTTGCTACCAATCACCATGAGTGCCAATACCAATCACATGGATTGGCTGCAATTTTTTTAATGTAATTATGATAAGTTCTACTGGCTATGTGATATTGAAAAAAATAATCATAACATCACCTTAACTTAGACAAAACATGTTTTTACTTTCTTTTTCAAGTGAAAAAAATACAAAAGCTTCAAGGCATAATGTAGAAACTATTCAAGTCAAGAGGACAACAGAACAATACTTATATTTACCTGCTATAAGTAACACAATCTTTAATCTCAACATCCTAAAAAGTGCATGAAGTCAAATAAATCTCACAACATTGCCTAAATCAAATTATGTCAAGTGAAAAAGGAAACATGAATTATTTTTTAATAAAGAGGAGAATCTCAGCTTTTTCAGTCATTAGTCTATTCCTGTGTTTGCCCACAGTATTCCATGTCAAGGTCTATAAGCGCTCACTCTAAACATTTGTGCAGGGTGCAGACAGGTCCGAAAACTCACACACTCCTCCCAGTGTGGACAATGAGTGCGAAGAGAACAGCTGTCCTAGCCATGACACTTTAAATGAACACTCAGCGAGGTAGGATCTGAACCATGATAGTGGTGTATCTGAGATACCCATGTTTGAAAGCATAGATAATAGGAGGTCGTGATTGACCGTGTCAAAGGCTGCTGACAGGTCCAGCAGTATGAGCACCGAGGACTGTCTGGTGGCTCTGGCAGTTTTTAAGGCTTCTGTGACGGACAACAGAGCCGTTTCAGTAGAGTGTCCTTTTTTAAAACCAGATTGATTGCAATCGAGATGGTCGTTCTGGGTGAGGAAGTCTGAGACCTGATTGTACACTTCCCTTTCTATGACCTTAGAGAGGAAAGGCAGTAGTGAAACCGGCCGATAGTTGTCAACCTGGATAGGGTTGAGTGAGGGCTTTTTAAGTAATGGTGTCACCTGAGCCTGTTTGAAGGCAGATGGGAATTCACCGCTGGAAAGTGAATTGTTTATTACATGTGTGATGGCTGGAATAATGGAATAAAATGCTGGATGATCTTGGCCACTGTGCTGTAGCTCTTTTTCAGGGTGTTGGCAATCTTCTTGTAGCCTTGGCCATCTTCATGTAGTGCAATAATTTGTCTTTTAAGATCCTCAGAGAGTTATTTGCCATGAGGTGCCATGATGGAACTTTCAGTGACCAGTTTAAGAGAGTGTGAGAGCTGTACTACAAAATTGAACATACCTGCTCCCTATGCACACCTGAGACCTAGTAACACTAACAAGGCACATGACATTTTGAAGGGAAAATGACAAGTAGTGCTCAATTTGGACATTTAGGGGTGTAGTCTCTCAGGGGTGTACTCATTTTTGTTGTTGATGGTTTAGACTAGAGCAGGGATACTCATTGCGCGGCTCCCGAGCCACATGCGGCTCACCTTGCTTTATTGGTGGCTCTCGTGACCGGTTACAAAAGTATGCCAGCACAGCCAAAGTACTTTTAAAGTATGCTGCAGAGACATATAATGTGCTCAACACTCCAAGCACTTGCCTTCTATTTCTCATTTTGCCTCAATTAACGTTGGTTGCAAATGGGGGATTCTATGGAAGCTGGCAACACAGGCACTGTTTCCAACAGCAGGTTGCAGGAGACAGCAGAGCACAGTGGCCAGGTTCGCGGTTTTCACGCCAAATTGGGCTTGTTTGAAAATCCAGTCGCGGGTGAAAATTCAGGGGTTAGGGTTTTTTTTGCGTTTTTTTGGGGGCTACTTTAAAAAATTGCCGCGGCCGCCAAAAACAACAAAAAAGTGGGTGTTGCCTTGGATGTTACGTGAATGAGAACATAACGACAACTAAAGGAAGGCAGTCATATAAAAAGTTTGAAATGGAGGAGCCCTTAAAAGTCACCAAAAAAGATGAAAACAGAAAATGGCAGTTAAAATTGTGTACGCGTGAGCTTGAGTGAAATTAAATAACAGATGGAAAGAACTGTCATGTAACCAGAAATCACAAGACGGTGAAAAAAAGAGGATCAGAGGAGAGAAGAGAGTTCAGGAGGGGCAAGAACAGAAATAAGTCAGTTTTGTTTTTGTTTTGCTAATTATGGTAGTATTAAATGTTCTTGAGTGGGATATAAAACTTATAAAATAACTAATAAAACACTCATGTTACCATATTATTAATGACTTTAAGATAAATAGCAATACTGATGATAAATCACTTATAAACAAAATACTAAGTCGTACACAGTTGTTTTGCCATTCGCTTCAAACGTGTGACAGACTGGGCTAGTTTAAACTTCTAAAGGGCGAGTTTTAGATTGACTTTAGGCTGGATATTTTTGTTGAACCTGGCAATCCTGCAGAGTGGCTACAGGGCAGCAGTGATTCTATAAGCCACCTAGTTCATTGGTTGTTTTGTTTTTTTCCATTATTTGAGTGACTTATGGTGATATTGTGGCTCTCCACTTGACTTTGATCTGTCAATATGGCTCTTTTGTAAAAAATAGTGAGGATCACTGGACTAGAGGCTGTATTACCGCGGGACTCCCGCGGGACC
>BRDA01004490.1:5671-58544 GCA_036984385.1 Crenuchus spilurus
AACTGGACAGGTTGGTTTCACAGAAGTGTGGTTGACTTGGAGTTACATTGTGTTGTTTAAGTGTTCCCTTTATTTTTTTTGAGCAGTGTATATAGTACAGACAGTTTTGACTCTCAGCATTGTGTTGTTTTATATTATATTCCTGCTGAAATAATGTGATGCATTTAAGTAAGTTTACTGCCCTGACCTGTTGTTGAGTTCCATCACCCTTATTACTGTGCAAGTTTACCTTAAAAGAGATTTCGGAGGTCATAGTGAATCCGTGGGTGATGACGGGCTCCTCCTCGGCTGTGCGACCTTTCCAGCAGTCCAGCTCCACACAGCGGCAGCCTGACAGCAACACTTGCCTGTACATCTCCACTGATGAGTTCCCTGCCAACTGGCCCGCTGCACAGATCATGCACACACAATGACTACTATACTAAAACAGTTTTTACAGCAATCCACATTCAGCAGTCCAAGTTCAACAGTGGAATCAACTCCCACAGAGCATGAGAAAGACTTCTTGAGAAGAGGTGAACCCAACTCTTAGTCAACACTACACAGCAAAACAATGAATCACCAGCATGAGAATGAGTTGCAAGAAATTATATTGAATAAATCAATCAATCAATAAGTACAGTGGTGCATAGAAGTTTTTGAACCTTTTCAAATTTTCTATATTTCTGCATACATATGACCTTAAACATCAGTCCTAAAAGCAGACAAAGAGAACTCAGTTAAACAAATGAGACAAAAATATTATACTTCGCCATTTATTCATTGAGGAAAATGACCCAATATTGACATATTTGTGAGTGGCAAAACTATGTCAACCTCTTTGTAGCATTAACTGTTCCGGTTCTTTAACCATTCTTTGGTAGAACGACTTGTGTGTTTAGGGTTGTTGTCTTGCTGCATGACCCACCTTCTCTTGAGATTCAGTTCATGGACAGATGTCCTGACATTTTCTTTAGAATTCTCTGATATAATTCACAATTCATTGTTCCATCAATGATGGCAAGCTGTCCTGGCCCAGATGCAGCAAAACAGGCCCAAACCTGATACTACCACCACTATGTTTCATAGATGTGATAAGGTTCTTATGCTGGAATGCAGTGTTTTCCTTTCTCCAAACATAACGCTCTTCATTTAAACCAGAAAGTTCTGTTTTGGTCTCATCTGTCTACAAAACACTCTTCCAATAGTCTTCTGGCTTGTCTATGTGATGTTTACCAAACTGCAGATGAACAGTTATTTTTGGAGAGCAGTGGCTTTCTCTTGGCTTTTGGAGAGCAGTGGCTTTTTTTTATGTATTTTTTTTATTTTTATTTTACTTATTTTTGTTTTATTTTTCTTCCCCCACTGATTGTAAAGCATCCTTGGGTTTGTGAAAGGCGCTATATAAGTGCAACGTATTATTATTATTATTATTATTCTCTTTGCAACCCTGACAAGTGTGACATTGTTGCTCAGTGTTCTCCTGATGGTGGACTTTACATTATGGTAAATGCTTGACTGTCCCAAATCTTTTGTAATGTACTAAAGGCCTAAAATGTAAGAATGGAAGTATACTGACAAATTAAATAATGATTACCAGACAAAACATGAAATATCTTACCTTGAGCAGGATGCACAGTATGCATGAGCTGTTGAAAATAGTCAGTTTTTATATAATTTGAAAGTACCAGTTTCAAAATGAATGGGCCAATTACTACAGAAGTATTTCAAATGAACTATTTTCAAGTTAAATGACAGGAATGCCATGCACCCTTGATTTGAGAATATTCCATTCTCCGAGATATGCAAGTATTCTTGGAAAGAATGCGAGTGACCAAGCTAACCCTGGCTGTATTACCATCATTAGCAAAGCAATTATTCCTCTATTAGCATCACAATACAACAGTAAGAAGCCCCAGAGACCTTTCAGAAGTCATTTTCCAGCCAAAAACCTTTTAGCTTTTCCAGCAAATGCATTTTCATCTACTTCTAATCCCAATGACTTCCAGAAACATCTATACCACATCTTCTAATAATTACATGTGATTGCATATACTTTGATGTCTTTATCTGAGAACAAGTGCATTAGGACAGTCAGTTAATGACAGACTTGGTATCCGGTTCAGTGAACACTGTATTTCATTTGTACATTCCAGCAATTATCTCCTAATATCCCAGTACATTCTCCATACATCATTTCTGCATTTCCATCACAAACAACACAAATGAATTTGGCTCGGATCAGAGATTTCACATCCTAAACTCTACATCAGGGATTTCATTTCACATTCTCTCCACTTTGAACAGATGAGTAACAAAACAAGCTTCAGCATCAAACACTGACCCTCCCATTCAGGTTTTATGCTCATCACTGTCCGTACCCAAAGTCTTAGAGCAAAAGTTATATGCTGCTCTCAATAAATTAATATTAATGAAGTTAGCATTTGAAAGAAGTTGCAGTAAAGATAATAAATGTTTCATTTGAAAGCCCATGACCGGAAAACCCTGAATAATTAGCACAGCCTACACTTGGTACTCACAGAAACATCACAGTTAAATGAATATCAATAAAAAATAATAGGCTAGAATGTGTCATAATGTTGGTTAACACAGAAAGTAAAGGTCATTTGAATCTTTTTAACATGCCTTAGGAAGTGAATCACATCTTTGTAGTGATCACACAATACAAGAGGAATGGGACAGAGAGTGTATTTCTCCAATTGGAGCACTCTTACCTTTGGCTACATTAAGCTTTGTAAATAATTCAACTCCATCCAAAAATATATATACCTCATTTTCTAATAACTGTCTGTGTTTTAATGAGTATGAACATAAAGTACAGTAACTTAAATAACAGCTTTTTCTGGCTATAAGCTCTGCATTAAGACTGTGCCTTTATTCCTGTTATTGATAGCCATGTAGTTATATCAGCAGTCATGTCTAGTTGCAATCTACACTGCAGTTTAAACATAGCATATCACATCAGCATGTTTTGATACAGCATATAAAAGGCTATTTTATGTCTGAAAATTTAATTCACCATAATTCATGTTCACGATGATTCACCACTCGAGTTCCACACTTACATGTCCATTCACAACCCAATGGAAAAAGGGGACAACAAGGAGAGCAACAATAAGACTACCCTCATATAGAGTTTATAAATGGCTTACATTTAGTTTATTAATTAGGTAATAACTATTTTACAAATCATTAATGAGCAGCTATATGCATAAATAACAAAGGACAAAATGTTTGATGGCGTTGTGAATCCAAAAAATCTTTTTATCTTTATCGTTTTAATCAGTCAACATTATACTTGTAACACTTTCTTTGAAGCCTCTATTTAAAATCCATTATAAATGCGGTGGTAACTGTTTATAACTTTGTAATAATGCTTTGTACTTCATACTTATAAACTCTAATAATGCATCATGAGGCTCTAATTATATATTATAACTCAGGGTTTGATAACTTAAAAGTTTAATGTTAGAACATTAATGTTATAATTCACTATAATGCATTATAAACAAGTAATAATCTGTGTAGTTATAAAGACCTTATCACAATTACACAATTATGAACATTCAAAATGTCACCACAGAATGCTTCATGTAAAGTGTTTGATTCTGAATGTTCATAATGGTTTTAGAATTGTAATATGACCTTCGTAACTGTGCAGATCATTGTTTATAATGCATTATAGTGAATTACAACAATGTTATAATATGTTTATAAGTAAACAAACCTGAGTTATAATATATAATTAGAGCCTTATGATGTATATGCTGAATTTATAAGTATGCTTACAAAGCATTATTACCAAGTTATAAAGAGTTGTAACTGCATTTATAATGACTTATAAATACAGGCTTCATAGAAAGTGTTACTGATGTATTAAATAAAGTTCTTTTTATTTAACCACCAACATGTTTTATTACATATAAATGATGTGATTGGCCTTTATTTTACATTTCAATTCACTAAATGTGAAAACTTTCATCATTCTTCCTTATGGGTGTCACTATTTGGAAAGCAATGCATCATTTTGTCCTTTATACCAACATATTATAGCTGCTTAATGATGATTTGTAAAGTGTTTATGATCTTATGAGTTTATTAATTTATGAACCATTAATAAAGTCATTTTAAACTATTCAAAAGACCATCATAAGGATGGTTTTATTGTAAAGTGGTATTGATTTTTCAATGGAAACACACTCAGCTAGTTTAACGTCAATTAACTAATTAGTTAACAGTCATTAATGTAAACTTCGTTGACAATTTTATATATAATGTACATAACTTCTGTTGATTTTGAATCACTGTGCATTGCCTTCTTTTCTGTTGTGGTTAGCTGTGTAGCCTCTAGGTCAGCAGCCCTACAGTCTGGCATTGGGCCAAAAGATAAAACGGCAGCTGTTGAAGAGACTCATCTGTCTGACACTAACTATTGTCCCACAGACTGATGGTCTTCACAGCATATCTTTGACATTCATTATCCTAATTACATGACTAAATGGATGACTCAAGTGAGAGATGGTTATGCATCCCAGCCAAAACTACTGGCAACTACAAAACTAATGGTAGTTATGAATGGGGAGGATGCTAAGTGATAACCTGATTGGCTAAAGCAGGGCTGTAAAAGCAAACAGGTTGGCTAACCTGTGAGGTAGGTGTTGTGGGAGGAGTTGATGAAGTAGTGAGAGAGAGGGAGGGTCATATCTTCACTCTGGTCCAACTTCTCAGGAGGAATGATGCTGTTCTCCTCTCCACTCAGATATCTACCAAAGCCCTCCACAGAGATCTGGCCTGAGGTGGAAAAGAAAACAGTTACATATACACAACACAGAGGGAAAATGTATCTAAAGCCCTATTTGGGTTGGATTTAAATTACTCAGGGTCCTGGGGTAATTTTACAGGAGGCCCTTGTGTGATTTTATTTGTCTGGGTGTGCCATGTCTAGGTTTTATCTGCACGTCCTCTGAGAAAACTACAGACTTACCCATTGTTTTTTAATTAATTCAGAGCCTGTCTGATTATTTTAGTCCCATTCCAAGCAGATGCTGTGTCTCAATGGAAAATAAAGATTTTTGGATGCTGCTACTAGCCGTGTTTAGTCTTTTAACATGCCGATCCACCAAAAACCTTCACAAATAACTAACCAAAACTACATTAAAGCTTTTGAAGAGTAACATAATAATCTACTTGGTCTGATTGGAAGATATTCCACTCTCTACCTGGGACGGCATATGATGGTAAAAGAAACTAAAATCCATAAGAAAGACGAGATGTCAGCTTATTACACCAGAATAATACTGGTTTGTTAAAGAAGTAATTATAATCACAGCTACAAGGCCTAATGAACTGTGATCACACCATCATGACACAGATATCAGTGTTTGTAAAACCCTACAATTCCCAAGAAACTAAAAAATATATGTAAAATTTTAAAGATGCCCCCCCTGATAAACTAATGCAATCTGAATGGGGCTTAATTCACAGTTTCCAGTGCAGTCTGTAATCAACTTAATATTTGTTTTCTTGTCTTGCTCCCCAACCCCAGTACTCTCCAATATAGACAAACATAAATAAAATGACCAAATGTCATTTTTTGCAAATAGTGACATTTATTAAACGGTGACATCACCTCTAGTCTATAAGATGGTCATTTTTGGCTCTTGCTTCACTTGGTCAGTTAACAGCAATCTTTCATCTCTTTGTTCTTAAAAAACTTTAGTTGCTGTAACACACACACACACACACACACACACATATATATATATATATATATATATATATATATATATATATATATATATATATATATATATATATATAATTACAGAATGTACAGAACCTTAGATCACCCGTAAAAAAGGCACTGATAGACATGCTCATCACACCATGATGCCATCAAATTCATATTTGGCATGATAGTCCATTTGGCCTTGTCGCTGAACTCTATAAGCTTCACATTTATCTACTAAACATCTTTCTGGATGCAGTTTAGGTTAAATCCTCTCAGGTAATGATGATATATTCATCTCTTTAAGTAGTCTCGGACATGTGCACACATTCTGGATTGTGTTCTTTTTGTATTCAACAGTTTGTCTTCATGGATAAACACATTCTCTATGGGTTGGTAGAGTATTTGTTATTGCTAGGTTCTCAGAGGATTCTTGCTTGTAAATGAATCACAGAGTTGACAAGCCTAATGTGTTTGGCCTTTTTCTGATTTTATTTAGCTTCTTGATGGCATGCTTTCCTGGCCTTGGTCTCCATGTTGAAAGATGATCATGACAGAAGGCTTCAGATGCAAATTCAGTAAAGTTCTTTAGTAAATGTCTTTAGAATTAATAATGCAGTGACACTCTTTAGGTCAAGAAATAGCTGAGTATTTAAAGCTGCACAAGGTAACCTGTATTACAAACAATGTCATATTTGCAAAAACTAGGACTATGTTCTGACAGCAGCACATAACACAGATCATATGTGATAAATCACATCTAGCTCCATCTAATGCTCCTTTCCAATGGCAAGAATTCACCTCCACTGAAACAAAACAACCAATCAAAGCCAGAAAGAGTGTCTGACGCAGTCAGTCACTACTTTTGTGTCAACTGGCCCTTGTCAAAGTGGCTCACATCTGCCTGCTTGCATAGTTTTCTCCAGGATCCAATACACCATGCATGAGAAAGGAGTGTTTGCTTACCACCTCATATATCCCAGACCTTGACATGCAATTCACTTCATGTGTGAGTGATATTAATGCTGTGGCTGATCAGTGTATATATCTGTGTGATTACTTACAGACTACACTGTGTATGTTGAAATGAATAAAGGAAATATAGGCTGTTTTTCCACTTTTCACAGTAAAAGTACAGAATGAAAAAACAACACTTCAACCAGAAAGGAGCTAGCCAAAGTTAGCTACCAATTAGTGTGATGGTCAGTGACGGCCAAAGCTAGCTGAAAGTTTAGGTGTCTCGTTTCCTGACAGGTGAGAGCTGATGAGGAAGACATCCCATCCTTAGCACCTCCAGATGTTTCAGGTAAAGCTTCATCTATAGGAGATCCCCTCAGTCCCTCTGGCCACTTTAGGCTAATTAATCCTGCCATGCCCTCAGAAGGTTTCTACAGCCTAATTAACAACGTTTTTCCTCTGACATCTGAACGCGCTCTCCCTAATGAGGCCATGGAGAATGACTTTCATATCTGCGAGACCTCACCTTTTCAGCCTTTTGAGGGAACGCTGTGGATGAAGACCACACTGAGTGTGCAGCTCTGGGACTGAAGACAGACACAGTCTGGTCTGTGGAATTAACTACAGAGTCTGGTAGACTCCTAAAGAGGTGAGGAATCACCTAGAGTAACAGGCTTATCTCTCATAACTTCTATTTATCAAATGATCTGGTCACACGTTATTTGCATGGTCCCGCATGGAAGAATAACTCAGTTGTGGTCAGGCTGGCCAGTATTAAGCACAATGTGACAACTAAACCCCTGGAGTCTGACGGTATTTTCTTTACAAATTACACCCATTTAAAACATCTTTTTCCAACGTATTACACAGGCCTTTGTTCAGTACAAACTCATCAACAACATTCTAAACCTCTAAATAATCAAAAACACTCTAAACCTTTCTAGCCAAGACTTTTGAGCTCTGAACTGAATAAACAAAGGTACACACTGGTCATTACAGTTTTTATAAATTGTATGTGGTTTTATTTCTAAAGCTTAACTAATGTGAGTTGACGTGTTTCACTCATTCAGTCATTCCTAGACTAAATATTTATGAGACATGTGTGAGGTGAGATGTGTTTGTTCACATTCACATTCCACAGCCTCTATTCCACCAATGGAATGTCTGGAATTACCATGTCATTATCATATGAATGACAGATTGCATCATTTAGCAGGAAAAACGTAAAGCTTTCTGACTCTCACAAGCGTGTCTCTGCTTATTTATGCTCCTCTCAGAAATATTATAAATATTTCTATATACTTTTCTAGGTGAAACTTTATGAGAGGAGAGTCCATGGATGAAACAGCAAATATGGCAACAGTTAAACTGAACATGTGGGTCAACTGTCATATTCTTAGGTGTATTTTACAATATGCTGGTTTAGAAACTGCTTATTTGAAAATGATAAAAACTGTCAAGCAGTCTCTCCAGCTGCACACAAACTGTACTGCTTCAGCTCCTGATGCTTTTTCTTTCATTTGGATGATACATGTAGGTGGGGAATCATAACAGCACATCTCTCTTTAATTGAACTGCCCCTTAAACCCCCCATTATCTACAAATGTCCAACTTATAAATATATATTATATATAATTGATTTTCATTTTTTGTATATGTTTTAAAAACATAAAGCACAGCTACTTGTACAATTATCTGAGTAAAAAAGAAGAAAGAAAAAAGGGGAGCAGTTTGCAGAACAAAATAAAAAGTGGCTAACTGATGGAGACTAGTGGGGGGCCAAAGCCTGGTCTTCACCAGGTCCATGACCAAATGCCAGGACCTGTAAAATTTGTTGGTGGAGCACTGGAGGGTAAAACTGAGCTTCTCTAATTCGTGGTAGTGCAAAACCTCTTTAACCAGAGCTGAGAAAGAGGAAGGCTGTGGCTGATTCCAGTCAGTGCTGCAAGATTAATCTACACCATCAGTGCTTCTAGTTGCTGAAGCACCCCTAATTTGAGTGCCCTAATTTGAGTGTGAATTAGTGTGATTGGACTCTGACTAGCCCAGAGAAGTTCAATATTATATACAAAAAATCTATAAATTTATATTAAACCTATTCAATTGTCTGATATTAGATTAAAATACTCATTATTTGTTTGTTATATTTACCAATTGGTTGGCAGCACAAAGAGGGAGAGAGGAGAATAGAGAGAGTGATGGGCAGAGAGAGGAAGATGGACAGCAATAAGTAAGTGAGAAAGCAGGCAGTTAACATTATGTATGTGAATAATTCAGGGGTAAGGGAGTGGGGGGTGATTGATGTGGAGTCTGTGGGGCTGCTAGGCTCACTGGTTGTTTAGCAGTCCTAAAGCTCAGTTTCTAGAATCACCCCTTGACTACGCAGATGTCCAAATATTCACAAACTTAACAGTGTCAGGTTTAGGACCAGTGTTAGAGTTAGGACCAGGTAAGGGCTTTGATCTAGGTTTGGTGTTGAGGTTATGGATAGGGTGAGTACTAGGAACAGTAGGTGACTTTAGTAGATACTTGAATGCAAAGTAAGAATTTACACAGCATGCACTAAGTTTTTCAAAAATAAAGTGTTATCTAGCACTTCACAAAGGCCCATTCAAATGTCAGAACAAGAGTAACACAAAAAACTTCTCTAGGTTCTGCTGGAGAGTATGCGGAGAAACAGCTTCTCTTGAGGCAAAATAAATTTTGCAAACACAAACAGCATTTTTGGCACTGCAACTTCAAACTGTTCCATACATGATGAGTGATGTTTCACTGGCCATGATGACTTCTATTAACCAGAAACCATTTTTCTGGATTATTTACCTCAAAAGAGGTTCTTCTGGTTCCAATTTTGGCAAATAGGCTTTGGCGTCAACTGTGAATGAAGTTTTGCAGATGCAAAACATAAATCAAAGGAGTTTCTCTGTCTGCACCGTTCAATTAGTTGTAATTGTGAGGTAAAAAGCATACAGACTCAAAGACTCAGAGCTGCAGTTCTGTAACAGAACAGACAAGTGGATGTGTGTGTATCCAAGTGTGAGTGTGTGTCTGGGTTGTGAGCAGAAGGCAGAGTTGGCAGTGAAACAGACAGCGAGTGTGATTCAGAAGTGAATGGGTCTGTGCACCAGCTGTTTTAACAAAACTCATCTCAGTGGGGACACTGCTCGGTATGGCAGAAAAAAGACGACTTGACGGAGTGTGTATGTGTGTGTGCGCGCAAGTGTATGGAACTGATGGAGCATGCCTTTTCAATAAGTCAACAACAGCCATATTAGACAGACAGCTGTGTGGGGACTATGAATTTGTAAACATGACTTTGGGACCCCTCTGTGCCTGTATGTGTGTTACTGTAAAGAATTCATCTCCTTTGCTAACATTCCATTCCAGCATCCCACTGGGCTACCAAGCTCACTGTGCTCTCGTAGCACAGTCGTTACTGTGGCAACGACCCCGCCAAGTTCAGTGCCCTACAGGGAGCACGAGGGTAACTCTAGATTTAGCCTTGCTTGAACACAGCTGCACTTATTGACTTGTGACAAAGATGTACTTTTGGTTGGCCATCATAGTTTGATTGATAGGCAGCTCCACTAACCTCGCTGGTAGAGCATGATGTCAGGCTCATACTTCTCCACCAATGCCTGCACCTGCTCAGGCTTCAGGGGTGGGTACAGGATCTCATTTAGCCGTGGGTCTCGCTGCTTGTTGTTGATGAAGTCTGTCATCTGTTCTACTGTGAGGTATGGTCTGCTCTTGGCACCACTGGGGAAGGGATGGAGAGAGAGAGAGAGAGAGAGAGAGAGAGAGATGTACACAAAGTTGAAAAAGTACAAAAGGAAATTGGTCTTGAGGTATATTCTCAACCTGAGGGTGATGGGATAATGTTATAGGTGTATGGGATTGATGTTTGGTTAAAAATCCTTATCAACTAACAGAGTTGAAGCCAAACGTGATAAAAAAAATAGTGTCACTAGTGGTCACAACCAGGTTTATTTGCAACTTCATTACCTTTTATGTGCATCAACATTTTGTTGATACTTCTATGTAAAAAAACAGATATCAGTTCATACAGAATCATTTTAATTCTGAAAAAGCTGTGAAATATGCAGCAAAAGAGATGCAATGCTATTAAGAGTGCATTTTTGCTCATTTTGAGCTAGTCTTCCAGTGCTATAAAGTATATGACATATGTCTTATGCGTGAAGAAGTCAAAAGGTGGTGTGTGTTTCAGTGGATACTGTAAAAATTACTGTAGTGTGTTGGGTATGGCGTTATATTTGTGCCACAATTCTGAGCGCGCGTGTGCAGATGTTTTGTGCGAGCAAGAAGAGTTTTGCACACACATGAACTCAATAGTGTATACAAATCTCTCTCCTGTGCGCTCAACACTGCTCTCCAGCACACTCCACATTTCTGATCTGCTCACTCGCTTTGATTTGTACCGCGCATGCGCATGAGCACGTCATTTTCGGATAGTTTTATTGAATTCATTGAATCAGTCGTTTTTAGTGAAGGATGAAAACTTTTGCACTTAATTGATTTATTAAATGTATGTTTAATTGCTTGTTAAAATGAAGTCATTTATGTTTTCCTGACTTTGCAGGATTACTTACTAAATGGTGGATTTACATAGACGTGGGAAGCAGATGTGCGTTGAGCAACAGCAGGGTTGCCAGGTTCCCAAAAATCTCAAATCCGATGTCTGACATAAAGTGCCCTATACAACCTGACACTAGCCTAAAATCTAGAGTGTCCAATCACAGATATTATTGTTAACATTATTATTTTTATTAGATCAGATCCCATTCCAATAAGTTATCTAATACTAGTAAGTCTACCCCAATGCTCTTCACACTCAGTTGTTCATTGCCTTTTAACTAGGGTGACCAGACGTCCTCTTTTTCACCCTCTCACATCTGGTCAATCTATTTTAACTCCTTGTGTACACTACAGTCATAGTCATAAAAACACTTATAGTAACACAGACATTTTGACCATATAACTGTGGTGTTAAAACTATAAGAACTTAAACGGTAGTAGAGAAAGGGAGATGTTTTAAATGCAAAGAAAAGGAATAATGGAGTTCTTCTTACATTATATTTACTACTACTAATAAAAATAATAATATTATAATATCTGTGGTTGGACGCTCAAGATTTTAGAAATGTTGAGCACACGGGAGAGCAGTGTTCAACGCGCCGGAGAGCAGTGTTGAGCACACAGGAGAGAGATTTGTGTACACTATTGAGTTCATGTGCGTGCACAACTCTTCTTGCTCGCTCAAAACATCTGCGCACGCACGCTCAGAATTGTGGCACAAATATACCGCCATAGTTGTGAGGCCTGTAATGTGTTTGTAATGTGTATTTACATTTTTCGTGGCTCAGAAAGGTTGAAGAACAATTATCTAAACCAGTTCAACTTAGTGTAAGGAACCATCCCCTCTTTGTATGGCTCTTTGTTAATGGGTGGAGGCTCCTTTCCTCTGATTTGCTACATGCCAGTCATGAGCTGTGATTGTCTGCAGCTGTGACTTTCAGGTTTAGTATAAGGAGTGGCTGTCTATGTCTGGCTGTTCACCTTGGAGAGCTGCCTGTTTCGCTAGTGCCAGACTGCCTGCAAATCCTGCATGTCCAGCCTGAGCTCTGCCAGCCTGCCAAATAAACCTGTAAGTCCACGTTTGGTGCCCCAGAGGTCTGCTCTGCCTTTTTGTTTGTTTACTGACATTTGTGTGGTTCACCTGCTGCATGTGGTGTAGCAAACCTTTTCTCCACTCCACAAGTTTATACTGTTTAGGCCACTGGCAAATTCCACAATATCGTGGATACAGTGGGAAGTTTTTCCTGTGGTGCCGGTTCAAACCTTGGTCATACCACCATTTAGTTTGTGTTCTTGTTTTCCCTTTTACTATACTTTCTACCTCCTCAATCTGCATTTTAAGTCCATCCTGGTGGCTTGTAGCTCCAGTTTTTTCTTAAAACAGAGCAGCTATCCAGGGGGAGTTCATCACACTCCCCCTCCATCTGGAAAGCTGGTTGTCCCAAAACACTCAGGACAAATTTGTAAATTAATTGCTTAGATGGTGTATTAAGCAAAGAAAGCTGTGAACTGCAGGGGGCAGAGTATGTTTTACATGTAAAGTATCTCAGAATTATTAGAAATGAATAATGAAATTTAAATCTAATGCCAAAAAAAGGTTGAGACAGTATAGAAAAAAGAAAGATTGTGTATTTTACATTGCAACAGTGATTGCAGACAGAATGAAACAAAGATATTTAATGTTTTGTCTGGTCAACTTCATTTAATTTGGTAATATACATAAATACTATTATTTCACATTTGCAACACATTCCAAAAAAAGAGATGTTGCAATTTAAGGCTAGTAATGTGGTAAGAATATATATAATTCTTATAATAATGTCAACAGGTGATGGCAATCATGACTTGGTACAAAAACAGTATCCCAAAAAGCTTTGAGGAGCAAAGAAGGGCAGAGGATCTACAGTTCCTCAAAAAATGTGAGAGAAAATTATTTAAATGTTTAAAAATAAATATTTCTCAAAAGACTGATTCAAAAGGGATTTACATATCTTTCCCTCTACAGTACATAACATCATTAAATGATTCAAAGAATCTGTAGGAATTTTAGTTTCTAAAGAATAAGGGTGCAAGCCTAAGCTGAACATATCCGATTCCTCAGACAACACACATGAAGAACCATCATTCATCAATAGCTGATATAAACACATGGGCAAGAGATTACTTTGCCAAACCTTTTTCAAACACAACAATACAGTTACATTCATGAATGCCACTTAATACTTCACAGTGCAAAAAATAAGCCTTATGTTAACCATGTCCAGCAGCATCGACATTTCTGGGCTTTGAGGCATCTGGACCATCATACAATGAAAGTGTGGTCAGATAAATCACGATGCCAGATCTTTTATTGTAAGAAATGGACACCATGTACTCCGGACAAAAAGACCAGACAAAATCCAGACTGTCCAAAAAAAGAGTGTGATGGCACCTTTTCCAGGGATGTCCATGCATTGTTCAACAAGACAATGCAAAACACATTACAAAACAGCACACATTACAAAGGCATGGCTGCAGAAGAAGATGGTATTGGTTGCACACCTTAAGACATACTTGCAGGAAGAATGGGGAAAAATAACACATGACACACTTTGTTGCTTGGTATCTTTCACTTGGTAGCAAAAACAACTTTTAAGTGTTGTGAAAGGAAAAGAAACATTACAATGCAGTAAACACTTTACTGTCCCAAATTTTCTTGGAATGTCTCTTTTAGGCCTAAAATGCAAAAATTCATGTACGTTAACAAGTGAAATGAAGTTGACCAGACAAAACCTAAAATATCTTAGGTTCATCGTGTCCGCAATTAAATAAATTCAAAGCAAAGTAAGAAACACTGCATTTTTATTTGCTGTACTGTCCCAACTATTTGAGATTGTAGATGTTTTAACAAAAACTGAATTGCATACTCCATGTTTTCATTAGGTTGAATGGTTTCTGCTCTTTAAAGCCAATATCCAAGCTTCATTATTTCTCCCACAAATGATTCAATTTGAGAGATCGGTTAGACAAGAAAACTGAAGAGCAGAAGTCTACGGAGATCATAAGTGCTGAGAATTATTTGGCTGAAAAGTTACCATTTGAACTTGGTAGTCAACATTTAAATAATCTGTATTAAGTCACAGGGACTTGTTAAGGATGTATGAGACACAATTATAGCAGTTTCATAACCATATCCTCTCCAATTTGTCACACATCCTCACTCATAACTCTCCCTTATCACATCTCTCGTCCAACAATCCATTTGATTTATGGGTTTAATTTGCAAGGATGCACTGCTCAGAATTACAGGAGTATGCATGTGTTCACTGCTGTCTTTCTGTCTAGGACTATCTCAGCTTTACAGTTGACTAACTTTACATGCCTTTGGGGATGTAACACAGCAATTTCCATCATAAAACCGGACTCAGCATGAAGCATGAAGTGGCTTACATTTCTGAGAAGATGGTATCGATGTCCTTCCGAGGACAGATGTTGTTGAGAAACACTCTGTATATCTCCGGTGCGAACTGTTGCTGAGGGATTAAGTCATTCTGCGGGACAAAAAAAAAAAAAGAATATAACTATAGCCTTGTGATTGGTAGCCTCGCTGAAGGATTTACTGTGATTGAACATGAAGGTGTAAATTATTCTTCAATCACCTGCACCAATTCATTTGCACTTATTTGCTATTACTTGAGCAGTGTGAGTGGACAGATAAATGGGCAACAGGATCAAAAGAAAAAGAGAAGAAACGTCAACCCAAATGAGATGGAGAAAGAAGCTCAACATGTTCAATTACATGGACCAGTGGTCATTAAAGACAAATACCCTACCAAGACAGGGTGCATTCAAGATAATCACTTAAGAATGTCAGTGAAGACAGTTGTAAGTGAGAGAAAGCAGCCAAATCAGCCTCCAGTCTGGACAGCATGATAGGAGAGAAGGAAAAGAGGATGCTACCGGAGAACAGCCTGCACACATGGAGGTTTGAGACAGATGACGAGTAGAAAAGTGTAGAATGTTTTAAGAGGTTATGAAATGATGGTATGAAAGATGAATACTCATATGTCATTATCTGATTATGGATTCTACCATATCCTGGTGTTAAGAGATTTCAAATTAAGTGGATAATTCCTGATGGTGTAATGATACACTCAGCTTGGGATTCGATCCACTTTACTGGATTTACAATTAAATATTCTCATGATGTTTCAGATGAAGAAAGAGGCTGGATCTGATGGTAATGAAACTAATGCTGGAGGCCATATATAACATCACTCTAGATGAGGCTGTTTGGTGATGGCATATTCAAACAAATGCCATTGTGTTAGATTGAATAATTAGTCATTATAATTCATGTACAAAGCATTGTCACAACTCCACAATGTATATCACGGCAATACCACAGGATGTGTGTGTGGGGGGGAATGTCAAGCTTTACTTTCACTTTCTATTCACAGTTGGATGGTGGCTAGCATTCCTCGCAGCCCACTTACTATTTCCCAAACTTTCCACTGGCCAGTTCACAGCTGATATTAACAGATACTCTACTCTCTGTAACTCTATAGTATAGTGGACCAATTAGGCAAGTGGAGCTCATCACAGAGTAGCAACTAATACAGGGTGTGTCTGTTTGCTTTAACAAAACAACTGGGAATACCTTTAATACTAATGAAGATACGGTCATGAAATATGGAGTAAATACACCTCAAAATGTGAAAACATTTATGTTACAATGTGCTGAAAATGTTCCCCATCAGTATTCAAACACATTTGAACCCAACACTACACAACACCCATCTACCTGTAGTGTAATTGTTCATGCCAGGCTTTTTCACACAGACTGAGGTTTAATTTAGAGTACCCAATTCACCTGATCTCCATGTTTTTGGACTGTGGGAGGAAACCCATGCAGACACGAGGAGAACATGGAAACTCCACCCAGATGGGGACTTGAACCCAAGACTTTGCTGAGAGGCGAATGTGCTAACCACGAAGCCACTGTGCCACCCAAATACAATGCAATGGGGCAATGGACAGTTAGTGTATAGCTCCTGAAGAGTACAAATGCTTTACAGGGTCTGTATGATTCATGTTTGTTTTTAAGAAGTCAACTACTATATAATGATGTTGGTTATTACACGATCTACTATGAAGAATGGAGGAATATTCATGGCAGAAAATAAATATAGATAAAAAATAGAACTTTCTTCCTGAGACATTATCATCAATGTGATGATTGAGCTATCCAGGGTTTCTTAGGTACACTTATACACCCACAGCAAGCTCTGCAGGAGTCAGTGAGTCAGGGTTAAAGGCAGAGTTGAGGGATTAGAACTGCCAACATTTAGCTCTAATTAATTACGCACTGCAACAACAACAAACCCCAGCCGGCCTCTTACAGAGCAATACGCTGCTCTCGCATGCTGCTAATTATGTAATTATGGACAGACGGGCTCTGTTTTGTGAATGGGTAAGTGTTTGCGTGTTAATGTGGCCCTCATTTAGTATTAAATAATGTAAGATTAGATCATGTATGATTACAGGAGGAAACAGAAGTATGTTGTCAGAGCTCACTTTGTATACAGAGTGATCAGAGAAATGCATAATACAAAACACTGTCATATCAGAATATTATGACCACCTTATGGTGACCCCCGATACATTCCTCATTGCTCCTGCATTCATTATAGATTTTAAGTGGTCCACTGATTGCTCTGTACCACTTGATGGAGTCATTGTCCCTTTTGGCATTAATGACCTGTGGGACAAAACTGTTATGCTGTTGGGAGGCACTCAATGTACATGAAGCCCATTCTCAGGACACCTTCATTACAGCAGCTCTATAACATCTCACAAAATTAGCCTTTTCTGAGATGTTGCCACCAGGGACATCTCTATATAAGGGGCAGGTGGGGCCAGGCCCCACCAGATGGAGCAGTATGTGACCATCAATAATTTTGTTTCCATTTATTTAAATTTTATGTTCTAACATTGTTGTGTATTTGACTTATGAAAATGGCAGTACTTTCCAACGCCTTAAAAATATTCCTATATGTGTTGTGTAAGTTCAGTACTTTCAGCAGTCTTCATTCAGATAGTGAGTATGGGGCCAGACCATCAGCATCAGTTTAAGCAAGTGAGCTGTAGAAATCACTGTGCACATGTGCAACATGCTTTCAATAATGAGCTGCGCGGCACGCTTATGCTGACCCAATGCTGGGAGAAGCCAATAAAAAATGAAAGATTTGCATATGCGAGCTTATGTGAATATTGCTTATGGTATCAGCGTTGCTATGCAGCTTGCCATTCAAAAACATCAGAGTAACTGTTAGCCGCTGCTAGCGAGACAATATAATGAATCACGTCGACAATTGAATCAAAGTTAACAGTTAGATAACACACAGACAGTCATCTTACCTCATTAACTCATTAAAAAATGATTTCCTTTATTCATGACTGAAATGGATTGTATCATTGGTCACAATAACCAAAGTAAAGGCAATGGAATATCACTGCTAAGTAAGTCTCCTGACAGAGGATTCATCTCACAGCAGCGGTGCCAAATTTGGCACAACACTAGATTATGCTTTTTGGAATTTCACTGATGAGGTGCATTTGTGGTTCAATTGATTGAGCAAGTAGGTTAGTGTGTAGTTTCATTGATGAGTGGGATGCTGCAAAAAATAATTTATTGTGCCACCTGGCTTTCTATTCTAGAGATGCCACTAGTTACCACCCTTCTTAGGGTGCCCTTTTATCATGCCATTTTGTACATCAGTATAGTCCTCTGCCCATGACCTTCATTCTGCACTCTGCTGCAACTGACTAGTGTGCTCATGGTATTTGTGACTTCCCAGGCTGAGTTCCAAATCAGGGATAAGTCATAATATTCTGATATATTGTATATGTAAAGTGTAGGCAGTATGAACCTAATAATCTAGGAAATTTTTCATTTATGCAGAAGTCACATTCATTGTCCTGTTCAACCTTAAATGGTCAAGCAGATACAATCCTTCCTCTCAGAAATGTTCATTTCCACCTTAAAAGGGCCAACAATCCGTTGCTTGTTAATTCGAATAAGAAGCTAATTTCTGCTTTGTGGTTTCTGCTGATTGTAAAGAGATTCACAAGAGGTTTATAAGACTGTGTATACCAATCATTGCCTAAGCAGGGCTGCTTAGAATAAACTGAGAAAACAAAGCACGTGACAGAAATCACTGAACTCCATTAACTTGTGGAAAAGGGCTATAAAAGATGCCTTTAAGGAAAACGTATCACTATGATTCTAAACTGTTTCCTAAAGTATCTACCTTCATAGAGGCTACATTTGTCAGAGATCAGAATTATATTATAAAAACACTAGGAATAACTTTGATTACATAATCTCCACGGTGCTACTTTGCTGTCTGATATCTAATTAACTACAAAGCACATCTCTTTTTTTCACAGGATCACAGATCATCAGTGTTTGTAAACAAAAGAAGACATTAACAGTTGTATTGACAGACATAAGGCAGAGCTTACTCGCCCAGATGGAAGACCACAGATCTCCAAAGCATTCTCCACTCGCTTCCTGTCTGCTGAAAACACCCGGAAAATACTGGAGCACAACAGAGAAGAACATCTTTTGTTACAGTACAACAAATACACTGATAGTACTTATATACTGTAGATACATTTGTATGAATGTATTTGAATGATACAGTAAATCAAACACACTCAGTTCTCTTCATACACTATATGTTCAAATGTTTGTGGACACCCTTTCTAATGATTGCATTCAGCTAGTTACACCCATTACTGACACAGCTTCTCTAATCCCTGTAGTGCTGCCAGCATGACTCTTAGGAGCAGATAAACATGAACTTATTGGCACTATGCCTAATGCCAGGTGTGGGGCAGAGGGGCATTAAGTCCACCAGCATTGAGTTGTGGAGCAGTGGAACTATGTTCTCTGGAATGATGGAGCTCCATCAAGCACTTTTGGGATGAGATGAGGATGAGTTGGGGTGGTGATCATTCTTCATCCTGACCTCATTAAAGCTCTTACGTTGAATACAATCAAATCTTCATCGCAATGCTCCAAAATCTAACTGAAAGCCTTCCCTGGACAGTAGAGACTCCAAGCAAAGTACAGTGGTACCTTGGGATACGAGCAGACCAACATGCAAATTTTTTGAGATACAAGCTGCGACTCCGTCTGTATTTTTGTTCAAGATCCGAGCAAAATTTCAAGATACGACTGGCTGCTGCTAGTTGGCGCAAGGGCCCAGTATGGGCAGCACCACACCTGCATCCAATCTCATGCACTGTACTCATTCTTCCATACTTTTTGGAAAAAAATGTATAGTAAAAATGTAATAACTTAATTTTAATAACATACATACAGTAATTATGTAAAAAAAATGTGATTGTAAAAATGCTTTAAACTCTTAAATCTAGATCATTTTAATAACACATACAGTAATTATGTTAAATACTGTTAATATTATTTCGTGCAGACCCGTGATCCACGTGCGTGCACCGGCCCTAAACATAGACATGGAGGCTTGTGGATGCTTCTGAGTAAAAACTGTTTTGTACTGAACTGCAAAGAACAAACCATGCCCTCCCATTCTTCAGCCAGCTGCTGAATTTCTTGGCAGCAGTCGGATGCTGAAGTGAAATGGGAGAAGAGGGATTTTACTGTACAACGTGCACTACGCATTTACACAGTACCGCGCACATCGAATTCCCTGCAAATTTAAAATGCTTCAGCAAGAATTCCCCAAAAATTATTTTACACTAATATTTATTGAAATCTGCAATTGAAATGTTTTGTTATGCATTGGTAAAGTGTATATATGTGTGTTTCTTAATTCAAAACATGTCTTTTTGTCCATAATTTAGGATGGTTTGGGGATGTTTCACAGGGCTGGAACGGATTAGATCTATTTCAGTTATTTTAAATGGGAGAAATTTGTTTGATATACAAGTTGAATGACTTACAAGCTTTGTTACAGAACGAATTAAACTCGTATCTCAAGGTAACACTGTATTTCTTTAAAAATGCCTTTGATTTCAGAGAATCAATGAATAAGCAGGTGTCTCAATATCTTTGTCCATATATTTTCTGGACATAAGCTTTGTGTGAAACACCAACAATCTTCGCTTTGTCCATAAAAAATCTATACAGACTTTTCTTCCATTCATTCATTTTCAGCATCATTTTTTTAATAGCTGATGCTATTTAACAGGAATTGGCAGATAGGAACAATTATAGGTGGATTAGCTCTAGACGCAGTAAATACAAGTTATTGATTGTGATGTCATGTTGTGATACTCACTTTTTCACAGGAATACTTCCCTCAGGAGTGAGCTGTAGCAGCAATCTAGTATACCTGTGAAGGGTGAGATGGATGGAAAAATGTAATTTCAGAAAACATCACTTATTTGCAAAGAGTCAAACCTATGGTTGCATTCATCATTTGTTCATTATAAATACATAAAGAGCTCACATTTGGCATATGCATTCATATACATGAAAACGGGTTAGCATCATTTGCCTAAAATCAATAGGGCTTCTGTTAAAATTTGTGTGTATGGCAGTGCATAACTGTCCCACTGTATTTCTAATTATAGCCCTTGTGTGTGTGTGTGTGAGACAGAGAGAAAAAAAGTATGTGTAGAAGTGTGTGTTTGTACGTATTTACATTTCATGCATTGCTCCACACTCATCCCAGGATGTTTTGCATAGGCTTGGCAGTGGACCATGAAGAGGTAGATGCACCACTGTGTTAAAAATAGTCAGTGGTGGACTTAAGCTATCATTATGCAGTAAAGTGATAAGTGGCTTTTTTAGCAAATAATTAACATCCATTATGCTGTTGCCCTGCCAGGAATTACGTCGTCTAAGGCCCAAGACAAACTGGTAATAGTTAACTGTCCGGGGGTGAAGGTTTAGAATGCCATCAGATCTATCTCCTGCCTGTGACTGCCCACAGCATGACCAAACAAATCTGGTGTGTGGGACAAGGACATCTACCATGCTGCTGTCACTATGCAGCTGCTGTCCAGACCCCAGCAAATGCCCAGTGTGCCCTGTACCCACCCCTACCCCCGCCTTCCAAACTAATAGCATGGGAACTGCTAAATGGATGATTACATGCTTCTGCTGGCGCTCTGTGCATATTTCTTTGATTAGAGTTGAGTAAAGGGCAGTGGGAGTGACAAAGTCAGAGAAAAGTTGGTCAGACAGCACTTTTGGAAAATGCTAAAATATAGGGGTGATAGTCAATATGATAAGTTATTATTATCTTGACATTGAAAATGACATTACCATATGTAAATTGTGACCATTGTTGTCAGTTAGAAACACACCAAGTGGCTGGATTTTTCATTACAAAAAGACACAAATGAACCCTGTTTAAAGAGGTTTACTGCAGTAAAGCAGACTCTGTATGTTAAATTAATTTTTTTTTTACCTCCGATTTCCTCCCCAAGTATTTTAGTGGCCAATTAACCCGTCCCTTTTATCAACTCTCCCTATCTCTTGCAATGTCCTTGAATCTCTTGGGAGGGGGCAGACAAGCACAGGTCTCCTCAGAAACGAGTGACGTCAAGCCCCTTTTTTCCGAACTGCTGGCAATACATCTCCACTAGGAAGCTAGATCACCAGTCCTGATGGATCGCCCAACAGACACCCGAGTCAGTTGACATTTTTTGTAGTGCTAGGGGAAGTACACCATCTTGCTTCCCCGACGAGAGAGCATGGCCAATTCATCCGATAGCAAGCATGATCAGGATTTGAACACGCGATCCTCAGATCATAGTGGCAGCACCTTAGTCAGCTGAGCCACTCAGGGCCCCATTGGTGGATGTTTTTAAATGTGCCACAACTGGTGTTTTGTTTATTACTTATCAAAACTCAAAAAGTAAAAGAGATGTTAATTAAGTGTTATACTCTAAACAGTGTGGATTCAAAGTGATCAACTTGTGGTAAACTGTAAATATCTGATGCATAGACATTTTCAACTGCAGCACAGCACCAATTTTTTAGCTTTAAAATACAGGTGGATCTAAAGCCTTGCATTCAGAGATTATTTGTTACCTTATTTTGTAAGATACATATAAAAGCCATGTGAAACCTAAAACACTAATTTCTACTACTTTTATCTGTTTGTTCTGACAAGTCATTTAAAAATTCTGCTTCAAATAAAAAGTTTTGTATCTTTTTGTTTAAAAAATATTTAAATATATTTAAAAACCACAATCATTTACAATCAATTCTTAAAACATATCAGAAATATTCTCAAGAATATCAGAAACAGAAGCTCAAACCAATGCAGAATGATACAGAATTTACCCGAGTGGCTCAGCGGGCAAAACCACAATGACCCGAGGATCGCGAGTTTGAATCCCGGTCATGCTGTTTGCCATCAACAGCCGGGGCCCAAGAGAGCAAAAATTGGCAGTGCTCTCTCTGGGCAGGTAGATGGCGCTCTTTCTCCCTATCACTTTCATGTTGTAATGTTCGCTGGCTCAGGCGTCTACTGATTGGTCTAATCGGAGCTGGGGACCCTGTGTGCCTTCCTCCGAGCGTGTTAGGCTCTCCAGTGACGATGTATCAGCGGTGGTTCGAAAAAGAAGCGGTGGCTGCATCACACACAACGCAGGAGGATTGTGCTTGCCTGCACCCTCCTAGAGTCAGGGACATTGCAAAGTGATGGGGAGAGGCCTAACGGACGGGATGGGTTAATTGGCTACCACTACATTGGGAAGGGGATAAAATTGGCAAAAATCTAGAAATAAATGATAAAAAAAATAGAATGATACAGAATTTAATATGTAATGAGGTGAATGACTACATTTACTTACCACAATGCAATCAATTGATCAGCACGAAACATGGATTCACATAAAGGGATTTCTCATTTACATTTGAGGCATTTAGCAGATGCTCTTAAACAGATTGACTTACAATTGCAGGTTAGGTGCCTTGGTCAAGGGCACTTCAGTCATGACCTGTCCGGGGATCAAACCGGCAACCTTCCAGTCACAAGGCCAGATCCCTAACAACCAGGCCAGGGCTGCCCCCTGTGTGTTTCTCTGCTAATCTCTGGATCTCTGAATCTCTGAAACCTTGCATGTATCTACATTACAGTGAGATTTTACAATAAAAATATTTTATAACAAAAGCAGTTTTGCTTCAGATATCTGGTTTCATTAAGATTTGAAGTTTTTATACTATGTACCATTTGAAATGACTCTGAAAGTCTCTGTCCACTTTTGGCATTTGCAAAAAAGCTACAAATGAATGAATAATAGTATAACAGTTCCACACATCTAATAAAAGGCTGTTGTGCCAACTGTACTGAAAATATTCTAAAAATACTTTGTTTTAATTAAATATGACTCTGCAGACCTGCAATGTCTTATCTGATATTATATGTAATTCATTTGCAATTAGATTAATAAGCAAAAATAAATGCAGACTATAAATGACTCATTATATATGCAATAAAACAACCATATAATGGACGGTGTGAGATTAATGCACTGCTAGATATAGTGCTTTCTGCTTGACATTGATTAAATACACCTTCAGTACTTTGCAGACTCTAAAATGCTGTTTGCTCTGGGGTCACTTGTTGAATATATAGTCCTATAACCTTTAATCTTTATTTCTGCGGGCCAAGTATTGATTTATAAAGTTTTTACTGTTCATTATGGGAGCTCCAGCTGTATGGCATTTTTATTATTATTACAGGGAAGGCAGTGCGGTTCCACTGGGTGCACTGAATATGGTGCAGAGTAGAAATCTTTAAATCCAACCAAAATTTATATTCCCTATGTCCTGCACATATTTCAATTCAGAGGGACTATTACAGCAGACAGCTATCAGAATGGTAAAGGAAATGTGTGGAATTGCAATAGCAGAGAGTACTCACACTTTTTCTAAACAGGACTCGCGGGACATGTTCTGGACTAGGAGGTTTGAAGACAAGCTGAAAAGCTCCTCAGCCCACTCCTACATAAAAACAGTATCAGACATACAGTGAATCAACATGAAAGCATTATTTTTGTCAAAAGCATAGCACCAAGTAAAGTGCCATGTCAAAAAATTATAATATTGTGAAAAAGTTCACTGTTGTTCATAATTTAATTCAAATTCTCATTATTCATATATTCATTACAAATGACATTTCAAGCCTTTTTTCATTTACTGTTTATAAAGAACAAAAACATGTTTTGCTTTCAGTTCAAGTTATAGAAGATTTTATTCAGAGAAAATCTGGTGCATTTCTTTTGGTCCAATCATCACAAAATTTTCACACAATGTAAAGGAGAGTGCAAATTATGCAGAAACTTAAAAATCACAAATTTTTTATTTTTTCTTGGACAGTGACCATTTTCAAAGCAATAAAAAAAATAATACAACACAACATTCCATAATCTTTCCATCACCAAATTACTATGAATTATTTTATTACAAAATCAATTTAAATGCATTGCATCAATAAAATCCCATGATGTTGTTAAAAAAGCTTATTACATAGGCCTCTTAAATCATGCTTTTTATGACCTTTTGTCCTTCTATTTTTGGTGCCAGTTATTACTATAACAGCAATATTTTTTCCCATTCATTATTCTCTGTCATCACCTACCAAGGGTCACCTTTGCTAATTAACACATAGTCATATATATAAAACACTTTGTCAGTCAGTTACCTTGGCGACCTCATCTTGGAAGGCCATAAAGTTTAGGTAGGTTATGTTCACCATGTCTAGACCAGTCACCATCGTCAGCATCCTGTTCTCCATCTTCCCCACCAGAGTGGCCACACCCAGCTGCTCACGTACTTTAGCATCCTGAAAAAACAGCAGACAACATTTAACAATGAATAAGCAAATGATAATGATGATATCACAGATTCTGTAACATTTTAACATGTAGCATTTAGATTTTATGAACACTCAATATGTAAAAGTGCTGGTAATAAAAAATCTATAAATGCTGAGAATGTTCTTAACCCTCTGGAGTCTGTGAGCATTTCAGACATTCTGATGTAGTCTGACACGCCATGACTTTTACAAATTACACCCTGAGTCACATCGACTAGTCAGGAGCCCTTAATTAAGATCTGGAAATGGTTTTCATTCAGTTGAGAAAAGCTTTGATTACGTATTTGACAGAAATGACTCAGATTTTTAGGTGACTATTGAGTTCTAGGGTTTGCTGGCAATGTTTGTTTCACAGCTCTAGTTGTAGACCAAAGAAGAAAAATTGGACTTGACTTGATTAAAGGTTACAGGCTGAATTAACTAGTAAAGTAAATTTTATTTATTTATCACTCAAGGAAAAACTCCCTCAGGGTTTAGAATGAACCAGATTCACATGAGGGTACAAATACTTATAAGTTATTGATAGACAGACATACAATCCTGTGATGATGTATTGTTCAGGTATACTGACACAGTGAGAGTAGTGATACAAGTAATGAAGGTGGTTAATGGTAGTGATAATTGTAATAATACTAAAAACTGTTTTGCCAAATTAGCAAATATAAAACACATAACTTTATGATTCCTCCACTGAAAAGTAAAATTTGCCATGTCATCAGTGCCACAAATTTTGAACAAAAAAAAATTTAAATAAAAAAAACAAAAAACAAAACATAAACCACCTCCAGCAGAATACTATCCCTGATTGAGCAGAAGCTCAGTCCTGAGCAAGTTAGCCATCCAGCATAATTTGGCGTGGTGATGTATGTATGAAAAGTAATCCCCTACAGCCAAAAAAACCCCAAAGGTTAAATTGTACCAAGCTTACAATTACCTGGCTAAACAAGGCCTACTTTTGAAGTTGCTGAAGGTAATGAATGTGAATGTCGCTTTTTAAAGATTTTAATAGGCATGATGATGACTTTGTAATGGAATGATGTCAGACCTGTTATTTGTGAAATGAAGAGATAATCGCCTCGCTTTTAATTTTAAACTTCCAATGCGACGGAGCAGTGGAAGCATTCATAAATCGCGGGTCATACTTGATAGCCATAAAATACTCTTAAATTTCAGAAAGCAAGCAATGCATAGTAATGATACGGTTCGTTTTTCCTTCACCTTGGACTGACATCCATGTGGCATACCAAACAGTCTTCCAGCCTAATTAACACAACAAGAAAAAGCCTGCAAAGGATTCTGCAGAGGAAGCAAATTAGCTTCCACTAATTTACCCAATCAAACAAAAAGAGTCAGTGTGCTGTGTCACAGTGATAAATGTCCCCTACACGTCCTCCGCCTCACAATCACATCAGACTGTAGCTTTGAGGCTCACCGTTCTATTAGCATGCTGAACTTTCTGCAGGGGGTGGGGTTTTTTCTTGTTTTTCTTTTAACCATCCTTGGGGTCTCTTGATTTGCTTTTATTTAATGAGATTTAACACTGCTTGGTTTGGGGGGAATGCTACCCCTTAACCCCCAGATGGGTCTACTCTGATCTCAGTGTGACTGCTAAGCTGCTTTAAGCTGTGAAGCACACTTAGTAGGCTAATGTAGCTCAGAGAGACCTCTGTGGTGAATCCATGAGAGTTTCACTGCAGGGATTCTGATGCAGAGGGCCTTTTCATATCCAGCTCCATTTGCATGCTAGAAATGTTCCCAGCACTGCGCTGCTGCAAACACCACAGCCTCTGATCATGGCCACCTGACAGACAATAAAAATGAGCTGGACACATATGCTGTTGCAGGCCTAATCAATAAAGGCAAAACCGCTGATTTAAATGGCAATCAATCACTGAAAATGACTGCACTCCAAAAAGCAAGAGTGCCATCCATCTCAGCATGAAAAATAGCAGGCAATTTGTCAGTGAGAAAGCAAATGAATAGGACCCCTAAATGATGCACTTCAGAAGATAATCGTGCTTATCATGCATAATTCGGCACAAAATTCACAAAAAAGCATCACAAACTCTTGTTCATGGTTAGAGTTGGTAACCCTTAAGGACTAGAATGTGTTCCTTTAACATCCTCACCAAGAAAGAAGAAGTTACACTTTAAACATACAATGAGATGGTACTTTATAGTAAAATTAGAACAAACTCTATTACACAAACTATATGTTGTGTATATATGGGCGGCACGGTGGCTTAGTGGTTAGCACGTTCAACTCTCAGCGCTGAGGTCTTGGGTTCGAGTCCGCATCTGAGCGGAGTTTCCATGTTCTCCGCGTGGGTTTCCTCCGGAGACTCCGGTTTCCTCCCACAGTCCAAAAACATGGATATCAGGTGGATTGGATACTCTAAAATTACACTGGTGTGTATGAATGAATGAATGAATGTACATATGTATGCCCAGATATGGTTGGCACTCTGTTCTGGGTGATCCCCCCAGTGCTCGATGGAGTCCTCCAGGTGGGTAGGAGTACGCTGTGCACGACTCGCTGCTGCTTCTCACCAAAGTGTGTGTATATGGAGTGTGATGATTGTAAAGCATCCTTGGGTGTCTAGAAAGGCGCTACATAAGTATAATGTGTGTGTATGTATGTGACCCCACCAGGGAAAACCAGGTCAAAGTCTTTTTTTTTGTTTTGTTTTGTTTTTTCAAAACAACTTTTTTTGTGAATTTAAGTTTTGTTTTCGATGAAATATGTACTATGATAGATATCTGAGACTATTATCTATCATTTACAGCAATAAAACTGATATCTCATTAAGTTGCCCAGTGACTTTGGCCTAGTTTTCCCTGGCGGGGTCACATATACTAGCATGCTCACTTTTTATTAAACACCACTCTCATCTGTGTGGTGGTGCAACAGCACTAACGGTTTATTTTGATCCAGTTTATTCCTTGTGGTTGGACTATGAAGCTACTTGTTTGCATTTAGACAAGAAAATGTTGCATTTCTAATGATATATTGACTTAAATGTGCTCTGCCAAATAGTTGAGCAGAATGTTTTAGGCAAAAAGGAATATTGCAAACTGTAATTTTATGTTCATTACATGTTAAATGGCATTTCAAGCCTTTATCATTATGACTTATAGCCCATGAAAACCAGAATCTCACATTATTACAATATTTAATTTACAGTTTGAGTAAATTACTATTCAAACAGTACTGGTACTAAAAAAGACTTAAAATGTGTTACATGTAATTAATATAACATTCTCATTTTTGGTGGCATGGTGGCTTAGTGGTTATCACGTTTGCCTCTCAGCGCTGAGGTCTTGGGTTTGAGTACACTTTCAAGGATTCAAGGAAACTTTGTCATCCGCATCACATGTAGTACATGAGGTGGAACGAAATTACATTCCCAAGGTCCCAGTTTTACCCAGTGCAGTAGTTTGATAAATATAAAGTTTTGTTATGAATATGATCTATACAGATATAATATAAAATATACAGATGTAAATATAGACTGTACAATATGCAGAGCAGTATTGGACGAGAGTGCAGATAACTTAGACTGTACAATGTTCAGAGAATTGAGCATTGCGTGGGGAGATTAGTAGCAAGTTATATGAATGTGTGGATAATGAATAAATATTAGCAGCATACAGTTAAAGTTAAAGTTAAAGTGACCAAGTGTAATGAAGAGTCAGTGCAGTGTGCAAGTTTCCTAAGTGGAGTTTAAGAGCCTAACAGCTTCTGCAATGAAGCTGTTTCTCAGTCTGGTGGTTTTACACTTTATGGACCGCAGCCTCCTGCCAGAGGGGAGCAGCACAAAAAGTGAGTGTGCTGGGTGGGTGGGGTCCTTCATGAGGCAGGTGGCCATTTTCCTGTATCTACAGGTGTAGATGTCTGTGGTGGTGGGGAGCCTGACACCAACAATCTTCTGTGCAGCTTTCACCACCCTCTGCAGAGATTTCCTGTCTGCAGCAGAGCAGCTGCCATGCCACACAGTGATGCTCGAGCACAAGATGCTCTCCACCATGCATCTTTAGAAGGATCAGAGAACTGAGGTTCCGAGACCAGCTGGCCTCAGCCGTCTGAGGAAGTAGAGCCGCTGATGTGCCTTCTTGACCAGACTGGAAGTGTTGTTGCTCCAGGTGAGGTTGTCACTCAGGTGAACACCCAAGTACCTGTAGCTGGAGACCACTTCCACCTCAGATCCTCCGACGTGCATGGGGGGGTGGGCATGCTGGCTTCTTCTGAAGTCCACAGTAATCTCCTTCATCATTTTCACATTGATGCAGAGGTTGTTTTCTCTGCACTAGACCTCCAGGTGTTTCACTTCCTGCCTGTAGCCAGACTCATCACTGTTTGTGATGCATCCAACCACAGCTGTTTCATCTGTAAACTTCACAAAACGACAGCCTGGTTGGGTAGATGAGAAGTCAAAAGTGAGCAGAGTGAACAGGATGGTGCTTAACACACAGCCCTGAGGGGAGCCAGTGCTGAGGGTTAAGGTGGAGGAGGAGATGTGAATCTTAACAGACTGTGGTCTGTTGGTCAGGAAGTCCAGGACCCAGTTGCAGATGGAAGCGTTCAGTCAGAGTGAACTGAACTCCATCTGAGTGGAGTTTCCATGTTCTCCCCGTGTCTGTGTGGGTTTTGTCCAGGGTCTCCGGTTTCCTCCCACAGACCAAAAACATGGAAGTCAGGTGAATTGGCTACTCTAATAAATGACCCTGGTGTGTGTTCATGAATGTGTATGTCTGTGTATGAATGAATGTATGTATGTATGTATGCCCAGATATGGTTGGCACTCTGTCCTGGGTGACCCCCCCTAGTGCTCGATGCAGTCCTCCAGGTGGACGGTCGCTTCTAGTTGAGAGTACGCTGTGCGCAACTGGCTGCTGCTTCTTGCTGGTGTGTGTGGTTGAGTGTGTGTATATGGAGTGTGTCAATTGTAAAGCGTCCTTGGGTATCAAGAAAGGTGCAATATAAGTGTAATGTAATAATAATAATTTTTGCATTAAATTATGAACACAAATGAACTTTTTTTGATATTCAAATTTTTGAAGATACACTAGTATTTGTAAACAGAAAAACAAACCAGCTGATTCTTTTTTCTTCACTCTTTTGTGAGAAAGAGTAAAGTAGCTAGCAAAGCAAACATTAATGGAGGAATTAAATGAGAACTACCAAAGATACAGAATTTTTGCAATTCAGGATGCTTATGTATCCTATCCTATCTAATAGTTAAATACAGTAGATTGACTCTGTGGATAATGATTAAGAAAGGCATCATTCAATGCGGTGCTACTTAGAGAGATTTGAGAGCTTATAGTGTCAGAAATAACATTTGCATTTAACTCTTCCATTGATCTGTGTCTGACGGGATACTGGGAAAATATCTCAGAAGACACTGATGTTTGACAGACTGGATGACAGATTTCCAAACTGAGATATTCAAAAGAATACCTCAGGGGTGGTCATTAGATGAGGGTTGACCTGAATATGTTAACAGGAAAGAGGCCCCTTTCTGGCTCTGCACTCTATAGTGAGAGGTTAGGAAGGACAGGGTGGAGAAAAAGCTCTCTGTAGGTCTTAAAGCCTGCCTGTTGAAGGCCTCAAAACACTGTTGCTGTGGCAAAAGAAGCTGGGCAGGATCCCCATATCAGTGTTACATTGTGTGCATGTGTGTGTGTGCACGTTTGCATGTCCAGCTATCTCACAACCATGAAAACACAATTGTTGTTTACCACAAAAACTGTACTATCCTCCCTGTGGACACTGAAGACTGGGGCATATGAATTGAAAAACATATTTATAAAAGAATTTCCACTGGGAATTTTTGTGCCAGTCACGATGCCTGGAAAAGATTCCATTTGCCAAACAAATGTGTAAAATTCCAGTCATATATTGGGGGAAAATAACATGTCATCCATGTATAATGGAGTTTATTTATCATTTATTAAGTGCTGTCAAGTCGATTCCAACTCCTGGTGACCATATGGACAGTGTTTCTACAGAACATCATGGCCTCTGCTTGGGACTTCAGGTTTCTTAGTAGCTCATTCACGATTCCTCTGATTGTATCCATCCATTTTGTTGCCGGCCTTCAACTTTTCCAAAGAGATGTCTTCTCAAGTGAGCCAGTTCTTTGCATAAAGTTCTAAATTAAAAGAGCTTCAGTTGGTTATCACTTGTATGCAATGCTGTATTGTGCATTGTATTGCCGGTTGCTGCTAGGGGAGGTCTCCAGGCTTTTTATTGGCCAAACAATGCAATCAGCTCTTTAAGGCTGGCAGCTGAGTCTAATGCTGGCATTAAGGTGATTGCTCATTTCTCATTCCTTGTTCGCCTTTACAAGGAATCCCCTTGTCAGGATTGGTCAGCAATAGTCATCAGCTGTGAATGTTCACGGTGGTGACAGAGCATTTAATTGACATGTGCACTGAATGTTCCTCAGAGTCATCTCACAGTTCTGTCTGTGAGACATGGACAAGTTTAGTCTCTGGTGTCTCTTGGGTTAATCAGCTTAATTCAAACCTCAGAGCTAGTGTGGTCACAGCTCCTCTGGTGCTGCAGCTCACTGTAGTCTCACTTCTAGGAGATGTTGGGCTGGGACCTCACTGTTCCTTAAAATATTCATGCTCAATATGCCTAGTTAGTCAGGGGTTCATCCTACAGCAAGATAATGACCCAAAACATCAGTCCAAGCTCTGTCAGAACTACCTCAGGAAAAACAACAAGATGGTCAGCTTGAAAACATGGAGTGGAGCACAGTCTCCAGACTTAAACCCCATCCAGCTGATTTCGGATGAAGTGAAAAGCAAAGCAAACGTACAAGAGCCAACATTTATGTGACGTTCTGCAGGAGATTTGTGAAGAACTGTCTGAAGAATGTTTGATGTCTGTTGTAGAAAGAATGTCACGAGTGTGTTCAGCTGTTATATCTGACAAAGGTGCTGCTTTGTGTCCAAAGTTTAGACACATTTTGATCTATAAACTGATTCCATGATGTTATTTAACTCCTGTGTTTTCCATTCAGAGTGCAACTCGATCATTTTCAATACAAAAGTAGGGTATTCTAAAACCTTTGACCAGTAGTGTAGGTTTGCTATTCTTATTCTTATTGTGCCTATTTACCCCCAACTTGGAATTTGTTCCTTTAATATATTTTTTGCGGCTTCCTCTATCTGCACTTGAAGACCAGCCTGGTTTTAGGCTCCACTCCAGGTCTGTAAAAACTACCAGCCATGGTACTCTACCAGCTCTACCAGGATTGTTACCAGCCATACTCCTTCAGTATATCAATATATGAACTATTTCAGTGCTTCTTCAACTACTTTGGCAGCATTTAAGCATCATGTTTGTTTTTATCCTATAATATATATATATATATAGGTATATTCTGGATTTTATCCTATACAAAGTAGCATCTTTCCTGGGTAAACAGCAAATCGCTTCGGTAAGTCACTCTGGAAAAGAGCATCTGCTAAATGCCTTAAATGTAAATGAAAATGTAAATATCAAAAGAAACACGTGAAGCCATGTATGTAAAATTATGAACTTCAGAGAGACCGATCCTATTCACTGCTCACTCGCGCGAACACTTGCAGGCAGTGACTCATCACAGTTTGATTCAAATTTCTTATTTGGTCACGTCAGACACAAGCTGCAGAAAACTTGCTCACAAGAAACACATTTATAATGGTATCCAATAATAATGTGCTTCAGCATATGCCCATTAGCATCAGTTATGAGGATGTCTGTCTGTAGTCACTCAACATATCTGTAGTAACTGTAATCATTCTACAATTACGGCTAATAGCTACTTAGGTTGGAACATAGGGATGCACATGACTTATTACTTTTTTATTTTGTAATTGTCCATTAATTTATCAGTAAGTTTGTAGTTGTTCACATATTTTAAATTCATTACATATAAATTGACATTCAAGCCATTTTTAGCACAAGACAACCAGAAATCCAGAATCTCAGATTATAATATTTAATTTCAAATTCGACTAAATTACTATTCAAATAGCATCAACATTAAATAATAAAAAAAATACTTTAAATACGTCACTTTGTCCAATTAATATGAAATATATGACATTTCATATTTTTTAATTAAATTATTGTTGTTATTATTATTACAAATACAATTTTCCCAATATTCTAGTTTATGGAGATTCATTACTAATTGTCATTTCATTATTTATATAATTATATACAATTCTTGTTAAATAGCCAGTTGCTTGTTACTTTTGACATGGCATTTTAATAGATTCTATTTATAACTGACATTATTTAATTAGGCAACAATCTTTTTATTTGAAATAGTGGTTTGTTCCATTAAAGAGCAAATCATGTCACTTATTGCTAAGCTGAAAGTGTCATGAAAAGGCTAACAAAAACTATCATCAGCCAATCTGGGTGTGAAGAAATCAAAGTCATCCATTAAAATTCATGATAGGTGCACCTGTATGGAGAAGGCTGGAGTGTTCCTGTTTCACCTCCTAAGCAGGCACCAGCATTCTTTATACATTTCCATTATTTAAAGAGGGTGAATACACATGAGCGTCCAAAGTATTACAGGCAGTTATTACAACCCTGAAGAGAAATGGAGAACACAGACTTTGCTCAACCCTCGAGATGTGTTCTTTCATTTAGGACCCCAGCCCCTGCAGCAGATCCCACTGCATGGCCAGGCATGTTTAACACATTAGCATTTGCTGTGAAATCATTTATTATAACTGTAGAGGAGAGAAACCACAATCCCATTAAAGCCACTGGAGCCATGACTTTCCTCCATTTTCAGCAAAATCCCTGTAATGGTGTCCTAAACGACATGGTGAGACATGCCAGTGCTACTGATGGCAGGCAAACTGTTGGGAAATAGCTTTGTAGTTTCTTGTAAACAGTCTTCAATAAATCATGACAACTTACTTTCAGCACAGGGGCTTAAAATGAAGTACCACCAAACTTTACCCCCAAAAGAACATCCAGCAGTGTTGTAGTCTCAAGACATATTTTGCTGCAACCCTGAGACTGGACTTGAGACCATAAATGAGCAAACTTGGTCTCGTCTCTGTCTCATCCTCATTTGGACTCGATCTTGTCTCATTTTCAGGGTGAGGTGGACTCAAATTGTTGAGACAAGCTGATGCATCTTTCTGAGGTAATATTAAACAGAAACAGGATTTTCTATTGTTATTGGATATCAACAATCCATTCAAACAGAATAAATATATCTCTACAATCAAATCAGCACTCAAACAGGCTAACAAGTGGAAAAAAAACAAGCTACTGCTCATTACATTCAGTATTCAGTCAATGAACAGGACTTGACTACGAAAGGTTTTGGTCTTGACTCAGCTTTAGTGGTCGACTACGACACTAACCTTCAAGAAAAAGATCATGTAACACGATCCAGTCTTCAAAGAGAAGCAATAAATATATATGCATTTTGTTATTTATTATTTGTTTACTTCACCGGCAGTACAAATTGCCATTGATTGATTTGACAGCTCACCACCTGAAATAAGTAACTCTTGGGAAGAAAATGACTACAATCAGCCTGTCTTTTGGCAGCTGCAACAGCTTGAAATTCATAACAACACTGTTTCTACTATCATCAATACAACAAAACATCATGTCCATCACCACTTTAAAAGTATGAAAAAGATGACATTTCCACTAGAGCAAAATACACGGTCATGTCTCAATATTATGACCACCCTGGTTTAGAATGAACTCACCTGGGTTGCATAATAAATCACTCACAGTATAACAATCAACATGAGCAAAGGATGCGATCTGACTGATGTACAAAAGGGCATCATGATAGGGTACCAGGCAAGGAGTGGTAGAATTTCACAAAGCAATATTGTGGGATGGTCTAGAGCTTTGGTAGTGAAATTGTACATAGAATGGATTTTGCATACATTGAGTGCCTCCCAATAGCATAACAGTGGTGTCCCAAAGGCCACTGATGTCAGAGGGGAACAACTCCGGCAAGTGTTACAGAGCAAACAATCAGTTAATCTCTAAAAGGAATACAGGAATAATGAAGAGAGTGTCCGGGATAACCACTGAGCAAATACTCTGAATGAAGGGCAGTTAGTTATTCCCACGATTAGATAGGTGCTCATAATATTCCAAAATGATTGTGTACATTGCTAATTCACAATGCATCAGTTTGAAAACTGTGATTCAACTGCCTAGTTTTTTTTACGCTATAATCAATTCTAACAGAAAATAATGGATTTAAAAAGTTGTGCTCACTACTGATGCAAAATCAAAACCTGATGGGTTCATTTCAAATGAAAAGATCATCTCAAAAAGCACAATGTATTTTATATATCAGCTAATCTGAACGGATTAAAGCAAATGTCCAGTGGGCAATTCAAAAGTCTCAAATACTGTACTTTTATACTAGCATTGTTAAATACTCTAATAAACTGAACAAATTAAAAATTTGTCAAGTTTTTTTTATACATTTGTTAACACATCCAATAAATACAAACTATTCCTGTTTATTTTACAAAGAAGGCTTTTTGTGCTTAATTCTGCAATGAATGACTCTTTATCAGGGGTATGTGTAGGAAGTTTTGATACTCGGGGCTTCAGCCCCCAAGAGGCTTGAAGATCTTCCCCGTAGCCGGGGTGGGGGAGGGGGAGGTACACCTGGATGTGTACATGAGGATTCATGTGTGTAAATATTGTCATTACAGGGGGAGGGGGCACATGAAGAGGGGTGGAAAGGTTGTTGTTTTTTTGTTGTCAGTTCTAAGGCCAGGGCTATTAAGAAAAGACCCGGGGCTATAGCCCTGTGGCCCGGCCCTAGTACCAGCCATGCTGTTCGTGTCACCGTTTACATCCTTATAAATGTGCAAGATAAACACATTACCACAATAATTACATATTTATAATATAATTTACATACAGACATAACTGTCTGACATGCCAGTCGACAAACAGGGTTCCATACATTCCCAGGAAGCCTTGGTATGAGACATGTTTTAAAGTTATTTGACTTTTAAATGATGGATCTCTCAAGTTACAGGTTGTGGAGAAATTTGCTTCCAGGCATGATATTAATCTAAGCAATTGTAATCCAAGATCCAGGTAACAGTGAGTGGATCAGTTGTGTCCGTATGTACATGAGGCCTCTAAAGATTTCTGAGACAGCTGTGAGCCCCTCTGTGACAGCTCTCTACTCTAAATTTACTTTCAAGCAAGTATTAAAAGAAAAAGTGGCAGATGTCTTCTCAGTGTTACAGTTGAGTATATTGACAGCGATCCTGACAGTTTGTGCATCTTTTTGTATATAAATCAATGCAGCCGAGCGGTGATAAATACACAGCGTGGCAGCCACATTGCACAGTCAGAGCCTTACTGCACTGCGGAAAAGGTCAGATCTTTACCGGTCAGCTGTCAGCCAATGCTTCATTGACCAAAGAGAGTGTGTGAAGTCAATGATGCCTTAATGATCAGTCATTCTGATGCTTCATTTACACAATTTAATTAACATGAAAGCAGCGATGGATGGCCATAGAGTAAACACACAACATATGTATATGGCAACTTCACACGTGGTAAAAGCAAGGATTTCGAATTTAGGTTCACAGATTATCTCAATTATTATGCAAATCAAAAGTAAATGATGCAGGCTACTGTGGAACAATCTGAGCTGTGTCTGAGATTACTTACACTCATACATTATGTGTTAACACATTGTTCTCAATATCACTAATTTAACAAATTTTGTGTAAGGCCATAAGAACCAACGGACACAACGGACACAACGTACACAACGTACAGCAACCTCCAATTAACCTACAGCACTGTAGCCAAGTCAATAGAACATCTATTGACCCTCTATTATCAACTGCTGTATATGCATATAAATGCCTGTTTACAATAACATCCAACAAAATATCACATAATTTGCAGATAAAGGCTAATTATCCAAAAATTTAACTTACTTTTTATATCCACGTACAAGCTGAAGCCTGCAGTGTTATCATTTTTGTGGCTATGGTATCAACACTGGCGTTGTAAGTAGCCTACAGAAACTTGTACAGTTCAACAAGTCTAATGCTGTGTTTACATGTACTACACTACTTTTAAAACAGTGACTGATGGCAGCATGTCCCATGTAAACACAGCCATGGTGATGTGAACTAAAAGTAATGATCTAAGAACATTGTTGGCCTTCATGTTCATTCATTTAAGGTGGAAAAAAGGCATGAAGACACAAGCAACTCTGTGTAAGAACAAATAATGACCTTTCAAACTTTTTCAAAGGCAATAGAGCAGCTGCTATTGTATATGCTACTGCATATCCCATCTTCTACATCTAAACACCATATGAAACCCAAGTGATATCAACAGGTCGTCTAGACTGAATATTTATGACTTATGATAACTGTGACCTCTAAGCATCAAGTAATTGTCCAGGTACAAAGTAGTGAAGCATTTTTTTAGAAAGTGATCCTTTTGTTTGCATAAGATTAGTGCATTTCCTGAAGAAAACGCAGAGTGATTGCAAAGCCTATGCAAGATAATGTGTTGCTGGGTGGTTGTTAATGTGTTGGCAGGTACTTACTATGGTCTCCTGAGTGGCTCCTAATGTGTTGCTAGATGATTGCAATGGTAGACAAGATCATTGCTAGGGTTTCTATGTAGTTGCAATGATCACCTAGGTGGTTACTAATGCGTTATTGTGTGGTTGCTGTGACCTGCCAAGTGATTGTGAAACACTTACTAGACAGTATTTCAGGTGGTTACTAGGGTCTCTAAGGTGTTTGATAAGATGTAGACAATTGCTATTATCTCTGAAGTGGTTGCTAACATAAGACCTGCCACATTAACAGCCAATAAGACATCATTCATTCATCTGGTTTCCTGGCCAATCACAAGCTACTACCCTACTCATTTTGTTCAGATGCACATTCCTTGTATAGTCTGAATGACAATAAACTTTACTTTGACTACAACTACTAAGGAAGCATCTTGCCTGTCGCTTTCCAGGTGCCGGTGAATCAATGTCACCCTCCTTCCTCCCCACCATCACCAGGATGGTCCAGGTCCTATTACCAAGTGGTAAACTAAGCACAGCTGTCATCCTCTCTGTGAGGATCTGCTAAGGTCTTAATGCTGAAAGACCCGAGCCGGGGACAGGGCCTACCCCAAGACTAGGGATGCACCGAATATTCAGAAACCAAAGTTATCCAGCCGTAAATGAGCAAAACAAACACTTTTGGTGTGTTCAGCCAAATAAGTTTATAAGTGACACATTTATAATGAAAAATGACTTTTTTAATGACATTGTTACACTTTTCTAATTCCTGACTGTAGTATAACTTTACTGTAAAGTTAGTTTAATAATGGACACTCATTTGACATTCAGAATTCTGCTTTTCCTCACCAGTTAACAAAACACAGATTCACCAGCATAGTTACAGTTTGGTGGTGAAATGGAAGAAGACAACAAACAACAATCATATGTATAATATATTTATTTACTATTTTTTCTTTTCTGGCAGTGCAGTCTGATGAAGCCAAATACAAATTTCCAGGAATGGACAATAAAGTATCAAATCAAACACAACCTTTACTAAACTGCACTTGTTATAATGAAATCAGAATACAGCCGCTTAGCTTTGTGTTTGCTTTTTGTTGCAGTGTCTCACAATTACCAGAGGAAATGTTAAGTGTAACCAATGACACTCACTCAAATTGAACCAATAACATCATATAACATACATGTATTTTCATACATATTCATATATTAGAGTCATTTTTCTATTCGTTTTATATACAAATAAAGATGAATACTTTATTAAACTCATGTTATTAAACCTAATGATGTCAAACCAATTTATTAAAACACAAACATTCATTCTTGAATGAATGTTACACTTATATAGCGCCTTTCAAGATACCCAAGGACACTTTACAATCAACACACTCCATTTACACACACCGCTGAGAAGCGGCAGCCAATCGCGCACAGCGTACTCTCAACCGGAAGCGACCGTCCACCTGGAGGACTGCATCGAGCACTAGGGGGATCACCCAGGACAGAGTGCCAACCATATCTGGGCATACACACATACATTATTCATACACACCCGGGTAATTTTTTGAGTATCCAATTCACCTGATCTCCATGTTTTTGGACTGTGGGAGGAAACCGGAGTCCCCATAGGAAACCCACACAGACACGAGGAGAACATGGAAACTCCGCTCATATGGGGACTTGAACCCAAGACCTCAGCGCTGAGAGGCAAACGTGCTAACCACTAAGCTACCGTACCGCCCAACTTGACCAACTACAAAACTTATTTTGGGAAATAGTTTAGATATTACATTTATAATGATTTATAGAAATGAAGAACCGTGTTCAGGTTTTGGCTAAACCTGTTCATTTTGGTGCATCCCTATGAAAGACTCATTCTTATTTTAATCTCTAACCGTTATCAATATTCCTCTAATTAGGTTTCAACCAGAGGAGGATGGGGTCCCCTTACTGATCCTTGGTTCCTCTCAAGGCTTCTCTCACATACTCCTGGGCAGTTTCTCCTTCTGAGAGCCAGATTTGATCTCTTCATATAAAGCTGTATACTACAATTAATTGTTCACATGTCATGTTTTGTATATTCTAACATTGATTCAAATTATTTTCTCACTCCTGTTCCTGAGTCTATATCGCAGAAGTCACGTTTTTAAAAGAAGAGATCATGTCACTAGACAGGAACAGATGTGTTTTTGGCCTTTTAAAGAAAACAACTGCTTCCCACAGTCTGTCAGCATAATCTGTCAAGTCTTATGCTACTGATACATGCCTAATTTAGATATAATTCCACCTCATTTCAATGAGCAGCTTTGTCTGGAGGTCTGCTGTAGACATATGGCTAGCCAAACAATTCAGTGAGCCGAGCTAAACTTGTGTCTGACATAAAAATCTTTGACATCTCTCTCAGTGGTGTGACACAATACAGTGAATATGTTCTCCATCTTAAACACTGAGCAGAGCTGACAGAACTTGACTGAAATCTCAGTCGACTCTTTACATCGCCCCATACAACTGTCAGCACTGTCAGCACGCATCAAAGAGTGCAAAGAATTATGCCTGTCTTTTATTAAAGCCGCTTCCCCTCATCTTTTTTTAATGACACGTCTCCGGACAGTAGAATGGGGACTTCACTGATGAGGATTGTGGAGCTTTGAAAAAGAATCACTGACATTCTCATCATCCTTGCAATGATCAAACAGCCTTTTGGGATGATTACATAAACCAGCCTTTTCCTTTTCAGCAGATCTTCATTCAGGTCTAAACACAAGACTTCACCAAGACAATCATTTTCTCATCAAGGGAGGAAATACACCAATCAGCCATATAACTGACACCACCTCCTTGTATATACATTTAGTGTCTTTTACCCGCTCTACTGACCACATAGCTGCACTTTTTTAGCTCTACAATTTCTACAGCCTCTTTTCATCCTGTTCTTTAATGGTCAGGGCCATTACAGGACCACCACAGAACAGGTATTTGGGTGGTGGATCATTCTCAGCCCTAACACTGAAGAGGTGGTGGTGTGTTAAGGTGTGCTGCACTGCAATGTATAGATCAGACACATCAGAGTTGCTGATGTTATTAAACCTCATTGTTTCTGCCGGAATAAAAATAGTAATAAATAATAATAATTAATAATAATAATTAATAAAAAACCAACCAGAACCAGTCAATAGCATCCTGTCACCACCAATGAAGGACAAACTGTGCAGCAACAGATGACTTTACATCTAGGTCAAGGTAGGTGTGTTTAATAGAAGGGACAGTGAGCTAATGTAGTGTTTAAAATCTGCAATATGTCTGTTGTGTCTGATCCAGTTGTACCAGAACAACACACAGGCACACCACCACCACATCACTTTAACATTTTTAATAACAAAAAAACAAAACTATCAGACATGGACCACTGATGGGTTTCACAGCTTGTGAATGGAAACCGCTTCCCTTCCAGGCAAAAATTACTTCTAAAAGTCAACACTTCAATTTCTGAAGCAACACTTCACAAGAACGACATGCCATGAACATATGAAGCAGAGTGGCAGTGTGTGTGCTGTCAGCCACAGTTTTGATGAGGATTTTGTGTAGACTGGGATTTTTGCCACTGCTGGTAGACCCGAATGACTGTAGGCATCCATTCAACTGCAAATTCAGCCACTTCCTTCACACTCTGGCCTTTGACACCCAAATGCAGTCACGCCTTTTTGCCCATCATTATCATTTGCCTTGTGACCCATTTTCCACACACTGAACGAGACATTCACTACACTGCCACCTCAATCTATGAATCTCATCACACACTCCACAAGTATTTATAGCTTGATCATCGTTGTGCAGGAGCCTGAAGTTACCAAACATGCAAGGTGACTCATTTTTTGTCCGTGGAGCTTACTTCATTAATATTAGTCTACAGTTACCCATAAATAACAGTTAAAAGTTAATTCCATGAACATGATTTACTTCATAAAGCACATACACAGCACAGATGACAGCTCACTCGGTGTTTGATCCACATACATCTCTGTACTGTGTTAAGTTCTTAGTTCAAAAGAACTGCATCAGAGTTCCTTTGGAAGCAGACCCAGACCGACCTCCTCAGGGGGTCTCAGTCCGCCAACTTGAGTCCTAATGGCATCGTTCTCATTTGTTCTAATGAACTGCAATAACGGAGCAATCGCCCCAGGGTTTGTTTTAATCAAAGTAAACCTGCTAAGCGTGAAAATGAGACAATAACAAACCATGTACAGACTTTATTGTGAAAAAGGATCAAGTAAGAAGTCTGCAAAAAGAATACAAAAACACAAAAACACAATGTGTTAAAAACTGGTATGAATGTATGTCCATCAGGCTGCTTCTTACTGTTACAGAGACCAGTAGGACCAATAGATAATGCATTATTATCATGCAAATTGTCAACTAATCACATGGATAATTTTTAATAGAATAATTCAATTTAACCGTGCAGTCACAAAAGGTCCTAATTTGAAAAAAATTATAAACATTGAGACAGAAATATTTAGCGCATATATATATAATTTTAAGCTCACCCTCCTACCATTTTTTCTACAGCTTAATATGTAATGTTCTTGCCAGATAAAAACTAGAGAAGCCCTGAAGACCATCACCTACAGCATCCAAACTCTGCTTAGATGGGCTTCACTGAGCATAATCAACAATGACTAAGAGGCAAAGGGCCAGGCTAGATTAACTGAGTTACGTGAAAAATGCGCATTTATAGAGTGTAATTATGCTAGAGGGGACTAAAACACAGCCCCATTGTCATATGGGCACAGCAGAAAAAAACTCTGCACCAATAATGAGTCTTGGCACCAATCCTTGTGAGCATGTGAGGGGAAAATGAGAAAACTCATCATCATACAGTGAGGGAGGTGAGAGCTGGAGAGAGTAAAGAAACAATAAGGTGACCTTTGCTTAGTCAGAACCAGGCAAACAGAATTCTGCACCATCTTGAAATTCAAGCTTCTATCCCGTTCCTTTATTTAAGTAAAAGAGAAAAACTCAGTGGAGATTATAGATAAATGCAACTTCTCTACAGGATATTGTCAAAGCACTACACTGAACAATCATTAACCATGCAGCGTCAGCAGGAGCTAATGCTGGACACAGTCCTCAGGGCAGTGTCCAATGCCAGAACAACTCCCACAGAGTGGAGTAATGCTAATATATGCCAAGTCATAGCCTTGTTTAGTCTGGACATACAAAATACACCTTCCATCGGAAGATCCATTAAGATTCACAGAATTTCTGCCTTTAAATTTTATGATCGTGATCAAAGGTGTATATTAGATGCTGTATAAGAACAACTTGTCTTGAGTGCACACAAAAACCACTGGAAAACTAATGTGTTTGCATTTTAAGTTGATGTTAAAAAACATGTATATGATGTCTGTACTGTGGCACACGTAAAGTTTATAATTAATTTTTTTTGTGTAAACTGAAAAGTGAAAAAGTTATGCATTAAATGTGCTCACTTCACACTGCAAATCTACCTCATTTCACGCTTTATACAGAACAAGTCTCATTTTTATAGTAAATCTCACTTTGCCTCAAGTGTAAAGCAACTTCGGTCTCAGGAAAAACGAATGTTGCACTTTGTTCAGCATGACCAGGTGACAATCACCTGGAAAATGAATCCAGGGAAAACCCACACAGCTCCTCATGGTGATAATAGCTAGCTGAGTTTTCAGAATGAATTAGTTTTACATGGGGAGGTGGGGTAATGTAATTACTATCAGAGCTTCTCAGTAGTTTTTGTCTCGTCTGAATAAACTATTTTTATAAACTGTGTGCACACCCGCACCAATAAGAATACCCGCACCAGTAAAGATACCCACACTATACTGTTTTGTACAATAATTGTCCCACAATGATGTTCATAAATTGCAAACAAAGTCAACACTGTGATTATCTGAAACAATATGTCAAACTGAACACATCCATTCATTTTCTTTAATCACCATCTATTGGCAACACGCTACTATAGTAGAAATAGATTCATAAATTCAATCAGAATCATGCATTTATCAAAAAAGCTGTTAAATTGGACGGTCAGTCGCATTAAAATACATTTTCTACTTTTTGGCATCTACTTATCAATTTAATTTTACAGACCAAGTTTTGATTTTGCAGTATTAAACCTGCACCAACTGGCATGGCATAAATATCTCTTAAGTATGGAGGAACCATTTCTTTAATCTCAGTGACACAAATTAAGTCAACATGTATTCTGATATTTCAAGTGTACAACTCTGACCATTAAAACTTTATTTTATGCAGTGAATTTGTTGCCTGTAAATCTCATTTATAAAGTAGATCCAGTAAGTTTAATCACAGTTGTATGTCAGTGAATTGAAACTGAATGGCAACAATAACAGTCAAGCTAACTAGGCTTTTGTACCCAACATTATCCGAGTCCACATCAAAGGAAAGTAGTCTTACAGGTGGGCTTATTTTTAAACGACTTCTCAATTATTATTATTAAATGCCGTGAAGTCGATTCAGACTCCTGGTGACCATATACTGTTTTTTTTTCAGAACATGCAGTCTTCTGTTTGAACCTTATGTTTCCTTAATGACTTGTTCAAAATCCTCTGATTGCATCCATCCATCTTCATGCTGGCTGCACTCTTCCTCTTTAACGCTCAACTAGCATAACTGTCTTTTCAAGTGAACTGGTTCTTCTCATGTCCAATATAAAACCGTTTCAGTTTGGTTATCTGTGCTTCTAGTGAAAGGTGAGGTTTGATTTAGTCGAACATCCATTTATTTGCTTTCTTTGTTGTCCAAGGTTCTTATGTTCACAAGGAAGACAATAGTCTGGACAGTGCTAGTCTTTGTTTGAAATTACATTTGAAGATCTTCTCCAGTTCCCTCATCCTTGTTCTTCCACCTGCCAGTCTGTGTTATGCCATCTGCAAATCAAAATGCCTAAACATGTGGCAACTGGAGTATAAGTGCAATAAAGATCTTTAAGAATATCCTATACACCACACCCATTACAGATCCTCTACAGAACCACCTCCCTATGCAAACGTAATCCTGTCCTAGTTCTTTTTTTTCTCATTTAAGAAGAAAAAAACATACATTGATGATGTGACTGTCAACGAATTCAGTACCTCTAAACCTGATCAAGTCTTCTTCAAAAGTGAATCAAGTGGGACTCAAAATACCTTTCATGAAGTACATTTAGCAAAAAACTCAGTGGAAGCTGTTCTGGTAAGTGGCTTCCAGTCCTAAGAGAGACCCTATGCAATGGCCACTGTTCTGCCATGTCTAAATTTTGTTTTATTGTTGTTCTCACAGACCTGCCTGGCTATGTTCTTCGATCGTGCCCAAAACCTCTGCAGGTTAATATTTCCTGAGGCTGCAAACAGCCATATGAAAACAGCTGCAGGCTCCATGAGAGATGCTTTGTTGTTGTTGTGCAATGCATGTGCAAGGGCCATTGCCTGCATCTCCTCAGAGTAAGCCCAGTGGATATTTAGTGACAATTTCATAACTCTATAAGGTAAATTAATTATCTGGTGGCACTGTTGAAGCATGTGGCTAGAACACTGTTTGGAACTGAAGGACACATGTTTCCCCTGGTTTCCACTTAGTAAAAACAAAACGGATCTCAATACTTATTGAGATGTGTAACAGACTCCAGCCTCAGGTGATGGTTTGAGTGATCTGGGACACAGCTGAGATTTATTCAAGGAATTCTTCCAGGAATAAATGGATAAAAACAGGAAACGGATACAAAATCACATGCAAGAACTGGATATTATCACAATAAAGAGAAGTACTGCCGCTGCATAAATGCCATTTACTACAGAGGATAGATCTCAAATGGCCCACCACTATAAACAGAGACTTTTACAAGAGAAGTCCAAAATGAATTTGAAAATAAACAATAACCTTAAGTCTAACCATCTGCTTTACACCGCGTCAAACGTGCTCTTATAAAAAGTACCTTAAAGCTGTGGCTTAATCTTTGGAAGCTTTTCTGTTTTACTGGCATAGTCAGAGCTAATGTGTTGATAATACTTGTCAGCTTTGTGTAACAAATATGAGAAAGGACACTTTATAGTGTCCTTTGACAAAAGATTGAGGCTATAAGTGAAAGGGGCAACCACTCCCCTCAACTGTTCTTCGCCACTAGGGAAGGACTCCTTTCCTTTGTTTCACTAATACTAACTGTCATTGCTTGCAGCTGACACTGGCTTGCTGCTGTGAAGGGCTGACCCTGTCTGTGTGGCTGTTCACCTTAGGGGATCGTCTCCTTCACGCTGATTCATTAGTGCCAGTCATCAGCTGTGATCACTTTCAGCAGTGACTGGCTTATATAAGGGCTCTGTGTTTAAATGTTTGGTGTGGAAACACTGACTGCCTGCGCAGGTCTGACTTCTGCTGGTATCACGGTATCTTTTTCTATTTGCATGCTCTGCCTTTACAAAAAGAAAAATATATTGTCAAGCCTCCTTCGGTTTCATTCCCCACACTGAGACGTTCCTTCCCTTCTGTCATGTTTGTGTGTGTTGGTTGTGAGGAGTCTCCCTATAAATCCGTACCTCCCTGGCTTGGGTTCTGAAGCCCCAGGAACAGATGTGGTATAGCCACTCCTACTTCCCTAGTTCTTTAATTGCTTTGGTGATAATCACCTGGCTTATCTGCTGCAGATTGATCAGTAAACCTCTATATCCTATAGTTTACATAGTATAGGGCAATATAATTGTTTTTCACTATTTGCCACCCCTTTATCTGCACTTAGCCCCAGGTTTTTCTTAAAATGGGGCAGTTATCAGGGGGAGTTAATCACTATCCCACTGCATCTGGATGCTTATTTAAAAGTATTTTTTATAAATAAGAAAAGAATACAACATTTTTATTAATTAATAAATAATAATAATAATGATAATAACTAGAAAAGTGCATTTCCTGAAGGAAACGTGGAATGTTGCACATCGCTATCATGGCCCACAAGCTAAGATATTCTAGTTGGTTTGTAAGGTGATGCTGTGGTATCTGTGGTGGTTGCTATGGCCCCCAAGTCGGTTGCTATGGTTCCCAAGGCGGTTGCTATGGCTCCCAAGGCGGTTGCTATGGCACCCAAGGCGGGCCCAATTTTGGTGGTTGTCGCGCAAATGGAAGCCTGGAATTTGGTATGGCCAAAAATGAATGGAGGTCAACGGGACAAAAAATGGATGGCAATAAAACGACAAATAAACGAGTGCGGGTCAAAACAACAGTGAATTTCTGCTCGGGGGCCTGCCCTGATATAGTGTATCCGAAATGGTGCGAATCGGTCAAGCAGAAGTACAGTAGATGAGCATGCATTTTTGATCCCCATTCATTCTCTATGGGAAAAAATTCCCAGATTAAGGAAGTTTTTAGGAAAACCACACATCCAATCAAAATTCTGTATACAACCCCTTCTGATGACTCCTGAATCATTTTGTTATATTTTAGCTGTAATGATTAGAAGTTGTTTGTAAAAAGCCTGAGCCTTCTGTTCTGACTGAGCACATCCATCTGTAAAAGTGTCATGCCAACTTCACACACTGGACAGGAAACTGCCTTAATGGGACATCTGTGAATGATACACTAGTGTCTGATCAGCCTTATGTTACTGTGCTTACAGAGCTTCTGTGAGACTGGGAGACAAAACCCAAGTACAAAATACACAGATGTTCTATCAAATCAGTACAAACAACTAATAGCTTACAAATTAACAAACTGAAATGTGCAGAAAAAAGCTTCCAACAATTATCACCTAAATAGAGCCGCCAATTTAGTTATCAGCACCTGCCTAGTATGAACACTCATTGGTTGTTTTATCAGAAACATACCATTACCGAGTATACCATTACAGGCTGTAGCTCATTGGTTGCTGGACAATTTATAAGCTACCCTCCACTTCGTCCATTAACAAAAAGGGACCATTATACAAGCACCACTGAGCAGGTATTATCTGAGTGGTTGACCATTCTCAGCAGTAACATGGACATGCTAGTGGCATGTTAATGTGTGATTCACAGGGACAAGTGTATCGGGCACATTAATGCACATTAAAGGGACTGCAGATACAAAGATGTGCAAAAATATGCAAATAGAGCCATAAATTAGTCAATGTTTAAATGCATATGAATAGGTACATACTGGTAGTGTTGTACATAACAAAATGCACAGATGCAAACAGTATAATTTAAATATTCCATTATATACTATTAATATTACATACTACTAATGTTACTAGTATAATAATGACAATAATGACTAAGAACAGAAATTTAAAACTGTAAACAAAACAGTGCCGACACATCACTACATGCAGTTTCTGAAGCCTCATAATGCCTAATGTTCATTTTCTTTCAATTATATATTAAAATTCTTCCAAATGTAAACAAAGAAATTCAGAGTACCTCCAAAGATTGTTAGGGGCTGAGAGTGGAGGGTTAAGGGCTTTTTGTTGGACTGCCTTTAGCTTTGATTATGGTACACATTCACTGGGGCATCATTTCCACAAGCTTCTGCAATGTCACAACATTTATTTCTGTCTTGTACAGTAGGCACTAGGTATGATGGATGCATCACTTCAGCCGCCTCTCTTCTTACCTTGATGCGCCCAATCCTTTGGAACAGGGTAAATCTGGACTCATCAGACCACATGACTTTCTTCCATTGCTCAAAAGTCCAATCTGTATGCATCCTAGCAAACTGAAGTCATTTTTGTAGTTTAGTCTCACGGATAAGTGGTTTTCTTAAGGCTACACAGCTGTTTAGTTCCAATCCCTTGATTTCCTTCACATTGTGCATGTGGAATTGCTTTTACTTTCACTATAAAATGTATCGCCGAGTTCTACTGTTGTTTTTCTATGGTTTGATTTCACCAAATGTTTAAGCGATCACCACATTCTTTCCTTGAAGATGTTTTCCCACTGTCCTTCCATTTTTTAATAAAGCATTGGACAGTTCTTAAGCAAATTTTAGTACAAACGGGATTCCAAAAAAGTTGGGACACTACACAAATTGTGAATAAAAACTGAATGCAATGATGTGGAGATGCCAAAATCTAATATTTTTTTCAGAATAGAACACAAATCACAGATCAAATGTTTAACCTGAGAGAATGTATAATTTTAAGGTGAAAATATGTTGTTTCCAAATTTTATGGCGTCAACAAATCCCAAAAAAGTTTGGACAAGGCCATTTTCCAATCATGTTGCCAATTGACCTAATTAGTGTTAACTGGTCTTCCAGCTGTTCGTTATATGCTCAATTTCCTTTTTCCAGCCACTTATTGCTACTTGTCCCAACTTTTTTGGGATTTGTTGACACTGTGAAATTTTGAATCACCATATTTCTCCTTTAAAATGTTACATTTTCTCAGATTAAACTTTTGATCTGTCACCTATGTTCTATTACAAATAAAATATTGACATTTGCCATCTCCACATCATTGCATTCAGTTTTTATTCACAATTTGTTTAGTGTCCCAACTTTTTTGGAATATGGTTTGTAGTTTCAGCATCTCCTTAGATGTTTCCTCTGCTTGATGCCAATAATTTGAACATTCTGAAACAGATTAATATCTTTTACATGACCACAGGATGTGTCTTTCGACATGGCTGTTTACCAAATGAGAAGCTACTCACTGCATCAGCTAGGGTTAGGGTTAGCTAGGGTTAAATAACTTGCCAGCTGATACAATCACACATGCAGTAATTATCCAATGGGAGGCACTTACCTATTTGCTTAGCTAAATCCAGGTGGTGATCGGGTGTTTTTTTGGCCAGGCAGTGTATATAAGATTATATAATATAAATCTTAACATTTAAATCTGTGCAAATCTGACAAACATGTGCTCTGTAGTATATCTTCAATTTAGAAGCAATGTATGTCCCAAAACTTTCACATTTCATGTATTCATGGAGTTCTGACTAATAAGACACTATTTTGACTGTGAGGATTCTATCTAGACAAATTTGTGCAGACAACTCTGCGCAGACAGCAGAGATGACAAACAAATGACTGTGTTCTGGCCCACGGTGGTGAATGTGATCTGCCTTTCAGTCAGCTTATTTCCTGCAGAGAAAACCTATCCAATCAGACTGATACATAGGCGCAAAAATGCAGACACAGATGCCATTGTAACTATTGCTCATGCCCAAGATCCCCACAGGCTACTTTTGAAGTACAAAAGGATGCAGAAGCATTTGGAGAGTTTTAGGTGCCCAAGACAATACTCAACAAGGCCCTGATACTCACTGCACAGATGCATTCATTAAGATTATTCATTAACATGGAAATGACTGAGAGCCCTGCAGTTCTGCTGTCCAGCACTTACCTTTACTCACTTCACATTTGAAAAGAGCTAAAGCTTAACACTGCTTCACAGTTACAACACAATGAAAAATACATTGATGTATGCTTCCAGTTTCATTCAATAGAACTCCTATCAAGTCTAATCTTCACAATGAGAAGGTTAGAAATCATCAGAAACCATTCCCAAAAGCAGCTAATTGATCTAAATTAATATGTAACTTGAACTCAACCTTAATTGAACTTTAAACACAAAATCCTCATTAGGGTATACAGTATGCAGAAGAAATGTAATGCAGATTTTCACTGAATGCTTTTGGTTATTTCTTCTCATCTTCACAGCAATTTCGTGGTTGATTGTTGAGAGTATTCAGACAGATATTTCTCCAGATTTACAAAGGAAACCAAAAAAGTCATTGTAAATGTGTTACAGTCACAGAATTCACATCAACTGTTATTTTAATCTCTTGGTAGGTGCAATATAGCACTATTTAAAAGCTTGCAAATAACTCAAAGGCTAAAGTCTGGCCTGTACTCAGAGGCAGGTTCAAAAGGTTAAAAAAATTCAAAAAGTTATTTAGCACAAACCAGAAAGCATTAGGCTGTGCCCTGCTCTCCTCTCCAGAACACTAAAACACATGCATAGAAAAGCAGTTGCAATGTCAACTTTTTGTTAGTTAATCAATGAATATGCTTAATTTTTTGAGTGTACAAAAAGCTTTGAAGAGTAACAAACATTAGGGTCTGGTAAAGGTTCCTTAAGAAAAGCTGTCTTAAATGAAAGGAGATGGTTTGATCACCAAGACCAAGTGGGCTGGATTTCAGGAGGCTGCAGCTAAATACAGGGCCAAAGCCCATTGTCTTTTGATTCGGTCAGAATTGCTCCCAAGAGTGAGGCTGTTTCTAAGCGATAGAGCGTCCAGCATCTATTCTTCTTCTCTCCCTGCTGAGATTTATGACTGGAATTCAATCAAGCCAACGGAGGGCCTGTATGCTTCACTGAGCTTGATAGAGGAGTTGCAAAAGGTCAAAGGTCACCACTGGCATCATTACACCAATGTATCCCATCAAGCATCTCACAGTAAACTGTCTCTGTGTGTGTGTGTGTGTGTGAAATAAGGACTGCTGAAAATGGATGGAATAATGGGGAGGTGGACTGTCTCTAATAAGCGTGCGAGCCACAGGCAGGAGAAAATGCTTTAGAGGGACAGAGAGCAGCATTATAATTTGATGTGTCATACTGCAGCCTGTATTCACAAAAAAATCAGTGCTTTCCTTCTGTTTTGGTATGAATAATACTAGCACTGTCACAATCACTTTATTTAATTACAATCACTGTGCTCAATTAAGCAATAATCTATTCAAACCATAAGTTTGTATGATGATAATGCATACTTTACATTTGGACGCTCTCGCTTAATGTAAATCAGTGCCTGATAGTCCCACCAATTTCTGTGCACTGAGTCTGAGGGTATTCCAGACACTCGAAGTCTAAAATGGTTTACTTTTTAACAAACTAGTCATTGCAGCTGTTAGAAATTGTATGTGGTTCTAAGGCTTAAGAAGTGTGAGTTGACGTGTTTGACTCATTCAGTGTTTCCTACATTGAATATTTATGAGGTACGTGTGAGGTGAGAGGTCTTTTGTTAATTTTTACCTCAGGTGAGATGTATTTGATTAGGTTCACATTTCACAGATTCCATGGTGACTATTCCAACAATGGCATCTCCATAATCATTGTGTGATTATCATATGAATGGCAAATCACATCTTTTGGCGAGAAAAAATGAGCAGCTATCGCTCTGAAAAATGTGTCTCTGCTTATTTAAGCACCTCTCACAAATATCTAAAAATGTATTTGTAAAAATGTATATATATATATATATATATATATAAAGAAGACCCTTTAAGGTTTCCGGGGTACATTTCATTTTGACTCTAGGATAAAATCTTTTGCAGAAATTTGTCAATATGCCTCCAGCAGGAGAGCCGACTGCAGGCGGTTAAAATCACTCAGTAATATATTGTGGAATTTTTGAAAGGATATGCATGGTTTCGTGTTGGCAAGGCAGGTTCATTTTAACATTGTTTTTTTTTTCCTTCAAATAATACCAGTGATTATTTCTAGTGCATAAAACAATTGATAATAATAAAGATTAGTAAAAGCCAGATTGCAAAACAAAACAGTCCTGTACAAAACATTAAAAAAAGATGTAATTTAAGAAATACATGATTAAAGAAAGCAAAACCTGGCAACCATATCTACACAACAGGCAAACCCACTGGAGCTAAGCAGGTCATTGTCTTTGAGACCTTCAAGGAAAACCTTGTGTGGCTGCAAGAAGTGGTGCTGATGGGAACTGAGATGCTATTGATGTGCTACGTGCAGTGCAGTGACAGTGTACTGTATAACTGGTGGCATGTTTTGGATGTGATGTAAAACAATGGTTTCAAATCAGAAAAAGTATCCTGATCATTTTCTCTAAAACAGTAGGGGCGTTAGTCCAATGTTCTGGCTAAATATCCCAAAGCTAATTATTCTCATCTTCATAATTAGTTTAGTCTCTCATCACCTCACTGTTAAACGGTTAATGTGTGGTGAGTGTTCTGGCATAGACTGGTTGTCCTCACATCATCCAGGTGAATGCTGGAATTGTCTAGAAAGGTAAAAAAAATCTAAAATTTAAAATTTAAATAGTTTAAAAGTTCATTTTTGACCATAATTTCATTAATAATGTCAGGAATCGCCTCCACTCACAGAACTCCATCTCCCATCATGCACCTCCACTTCCTCAAACCACTTCCACCAATCACAGCACAGTCCGAAG
>BRDA01004492.1:1980-23175 GCA_036984385.1 Crenuchus spilurus
CGCCACAGGCTGATCACCTCCATACCACCTCAACAGTGCCACAGACTGATCACCTCCATACCACCTCAACAGTGCCACAGACTGATCACCTCCATGCTATGATGGTTTTATATAAACACCTGAAATAAGCATTCTGTGTGTAATGAATCTATATAATATATGAGTTTCACTTTTTTAACTGAGTTACTAATAAACATTATCTTTTTGATGATATTCTAATTATTTGAGATGCACCTGTATAATTATCCAGCACAGGGTTTGACTTGAAAGAGAGCCTCAGGTCCAATAAGAGCTATGGGTCCCTCCATTCCACTCACTGAAGCACTAATACTCCACTTCAGACACTCTCAGTTCACTTTGAGGACCTACCATAACCTCTGCCCACCCTGGAGATCATGTTTGATACATATATCCTAGTATAGTATCCTAGCCCCTGATGTGGACAGACCTTAGCGCTTCCTAGAGATTAAATTAAAAAATGCATCATTATTGAGATAAAACTTAAAGAAGATACATGAAGATTATACACAAAGCATTAGTATATAGCTTCCTTATACTAAACTATTTGCCCATATGTTTTATATGAATTGTAAAGAAGGCGAGTGTCCCCAAACCTCTGCCCTGCAGTGTGGCCTACATTTTGCACAAACTGAACTAAGTATTAGAGACATCTAATGCAAGCTGTTGCACAGCGAACAACAAGCCTGGTTTTATAAACATGTTCTTGCTGTACGTAGTGACAAATCTTGGTGTCGTGATGATCATCTGTTGGGATGGAAAAGCCACTCAATGATAAGCGCAAATCTGCTACTTGCGGGACCATGGCTGCACTCTCTACGTTAATTAGCAACACACTTTCTTGTGTTATTACTAGTTTAAAGTGTAGAGAGCATAACTTTCATGCTCTGCCCACAAAAACGTTCTTTCATAGCTACTATTGTTAGTTTAGACCACGTGGTTTACAGAACTTTTGCTGTAACTTTGCTGTGTAAAGTTGGGCGGACACCGAGATTTCAGAAATCTTAAGTATGGAAGAGGTGAATCATTCATTGTGGTATGGCTAATGCTGATGAATCCCATGCTCACATTTTTGTTCACCAGAACCACTACTCCCACTTGAACTCATGTTTCATTTGCCGAGGTACACCACCACATCTGCGTTAATTTGCTGGGAGACCCCCAACAGTTGTTCACTGGGGTACCCCACCAGATCCACATTCTTTCATTAGGGTACCCCCACCAAATCAATGTTTATTCACTGGGGTACAACATCAAAACAACATTCTTTCACCGACGTACCTCCATCAAATCAACATTCTTTCACTGGAGTACCCCTATCAGATCAATGCCTATTCACTTGGGTACCAGACCAGGTCAACAATCATTCATTGGAGCACCCACACCAAATCGAAATTCTTTCACTGAAATACCCCAACCAGATCGATGTTCCTTCACTGGGGTACCCCAACAGATCAACATTCATTCACTGGTCTACACCCCACCAGATCAATGTTCATTCACTTGGGTGCTCAACCAGATTGACGTTCATTCATTGGGGTACCCCACAAGATTGACATTCAATCATTGGGAAACCCCTCAGTTGCTGCTCATTTGGGTTGATCAGACATCGCTTCCATCCTCACACTTGCACATCCAATGAATGCCTGATCCTGTACTTTTGTTGGTGACTACCAAACTGCCTAAAATCACAGTGCATGCCCAGGTTAGTCAAGCTACACACCTTCCGTTTTAATCTGTTTGATCTGTTTATGGTGTATTACTTCGGCTACTTTAACCATACTACAATAACTTGTGGTGTATTTGACGACTCTAGTCATAGCAAGCCTGTGAACTTGCTGTGTAGCACATTAGTTACAGGTCGATCCCTAGGAACCTCATCCCTAAAATGATGACAGAAATGCTGTACTAGACAAATTCAAAATAACTTTTTGACATACTTTGATCAAAAGTTGCATTTTCTATTAGGTTGAATGAGGTTTTTGCTTAGTTTGGTGAACTAGGAAAGAATGCATTTGTGGGTGGAGCTTACAGTCTTGTGCAAAAGTTAGTGCACCCCTGGTTAGAAAAATGTTTTATTGAATTGCTAAGTTAAAATATTAAAAGAGGGAACCAAAAAAAATTATTAAAAAAAATTAAATATGGCCAATTTTACTGTATTATATTACATTCTATTTTATTCCAATTTCCTGAAAGTACTATATTTGAGGTTTCCCTGACCGGGGGCAGCTGAAACTTTTGCACAAATTCATGTAGAAAAAAACAAAAAAAGTAACACACTGGTTGTGTTGAAAGTAGCAGTAAAATGCACATACCATATTAGTGGTCACAGCCATGTCCCTAGACATCTACCTTCCTATTGACTTCAGCTTTGATCCTAATCAACCCTGATCCATGTAATTACAGCCTTTAGAAGTAAAACCTACTGAAAGGTAGATCTCCAGGAGGAGGGTTGGTGACCACTGCACTACATAGTTGTTTTGAACCCCTGGACTGTGAGAGAATACTTCTACAGACTCTCTCGATTCTTACTTTCTCTTGCTTCTTTGCCATTTAGTTTCTGTAGCACGTATTACTGTTGTCTTGAGAAACTGTACTAATAACATACTAAAACAGCAAAAACGAACAGCACTGTCCTGCGCAACAACATAACTCGTAGCACAACAGATGTATTTTTTCCATGAAGCAGTGTTTGTCCTTTTATAGGTTTATAAAAGGATTGTCTTATTTAAAGCAAATGTTCATTGAGAAATCATATTTATGTATTTTTCCACTTACCATAAATGAAGTTGATCAGCCAAACCTCATCACTAGAGGGAGACACTTCAGACTCTTGCAGGGTTGGAAGATGACTTAATTTTTATGTTGGTCATCAAACTGTTTCTAGATCACCACTTCTTGTTCTAATATGGCTGACACAGCATTCAGCTACACACGTTTTTATTGTTTTAAAGCTCACAGTAAGTCATACTGTCTCCAAATCCACACCCACTAGTCTGTGACACCTTCAATAACATCTGAATGAGCTTAGAGATAAGTTTCGGTGATATTTTTTACAGAAACAACTAGGCAATTATGTGACTTCTCAATTAGCAATGTTAGCTTCAAGGCTCCAGTTCTGAGCATATATATTTGCTGACTGACTACATTTACATACAAGTGGGAAGTTGCGTAAATATGACTTCTGAGCAAACCATTTCTTTACCATGTGCGGCAATAAGATTTTAATATATGATTGTCTATGTAGATGATGTTTATGCACATGTACTTATATGGACTATAAGTGCATTTGCTGTCATTAAATTATGGAATTAAAATGTGTTTTTGTTTTTATTTCATTCTTTAAATATGCAATTAGTACAACAGTCAGATCTGGTGTGTTAGTTCTTTTAAAGATGGACACAGAATAAAATCTATAAGAAGTAACATAGAAAATGTCCAAATTGCAACATTGCAGCTTTTCTATGGTGTTTCAGTTTTGTCAGCATACATGCTTCTATTTCTAAACGTAAGGAGAAACACATCTCTACACATCTTTTCAGTGATAACACTCTTAAATCAGTCACCCATTATTTAAACAGTCACTTAATTATATAATCACTAAGGTTGTTAACAAAGGGAAATATCCAGGACAAGCCACCAATTCACCTGTAATTGCTGGTAACTTGCCATGCTGAGCAATAATGCAGTGAAGTATTGAGTAAGGAAGAAGCAGGAAACCAGTTGTACTGACACACCTTTGTGTTTAAACAGTGAACAATGCCTACATGTGTGCAATATGAGGGTGCCTACTTACCTGCCCACCAAGTGTTAAACAGGTCAGGGAGTGAAAAAGCATGAAGCAAGGAAACTAAAATCACAGTGGTGACATATGAACATAACTTATACTACATTACATTATATAACATTTCTGTATAATATTGATGATTTTATAGCCACAATGATGGTATTAAGAGGTGGATTTATTCAGGCAATACCTCACTGAAGGCCTAGGTGTGTAATACATTACATCGCCACTGCACTGGAATGAGTAGGACTGTCATTTTTATTTATTTATTTAACTATATAGCATTTTTACAACTGATAATGTCAGAAAACAGCTTTAAAGAGTTCAAGAAATAACATCTTTATCATCATCGGCTAATCATAGCATTGTTAATGCTAATGTGTGTGAATTACAATCAAATCCTCATTGTCAGAAGAGTAGAGACTGCAGTAAGGCACCATTAGCACTCTTGAAGAATAAGAAACAATGTCATAATCTAGTACAGGGATGTCCAAACTCCAGTCCTTGATGGCTGGATTCCTGCACAGTTTGGTGATCTTCCTGATCAAACACATCAGTTCAGCAGGTAATGAGCGTGTTTATTTGTAGTGTCAGAGCAGGACAATCACCAAACTGTGCAGGAATCCATCCCTCCAGGACTGGAGTTGGACATGTCTGATCTAGTACATGACTGTGGCTCCAGGTTAGGTCAGCTGCTCCATCAGGCCTTCCACAAACACATGTTTGACCCTTAACCAGAGTGTATGGTGTGAACATTATCAAGCACCAGTGTCATAACCTCACCTCCTGTGCTCATATATGTGGATGGATGCAATCTGTCTGGTGATAAGATTATATCCATTATAACTCATATACACGTTACTTTTATCTTTTTTTGGCAAAAAGGCTTGTGTTTCTTGCTATATGATGCATGTTCTCTTGGGACATCACAGACAGATGTCCAGTTTCCTTTAAAATTATCTGATATAATTCAGAATTCATTGTTCCATCAATGATGACAAGCCGTCCTGGCCCAGATGCAGCAAAACAGGCCCAAACCTGATACCACCACCACCATGTTTCACAGATGGGAGGAGGTTCTTATGCTGGAATTCTTTAAACATAACACTTCACATTTAAACCAAAAATATTTATTTTGGTCTCATCTGTCCACAAAACATTATTCTGGTAGTCTTCTGACTTGTCCACGTGATCTTTAGTAAACTGCAGATGGGAAATAATGTTCTTTTTGAGCGCAGCAGCTTTGTACACAGTCTGTGTGACTGTGGATTGGTGGAGTCCAAACTCTTTAGAGATGGTTTTGTAACTTTTTCCAGCCTCATGAGCATCAAGAAACTCTTCTACTGAGCTCATCACAAACCTCAATTTTCATCTTCACAGCCATTTAATATTGGATAATGTTCCTTAATAAATAAAGGAACAAGTCTGATATTTGTTTGATTTAGTCTCTTTATCTTCATTATGCTGGCACTAAAGAGTTAATATTAAGTGCTAGAGACTCACTAACCTGTCGTCATGCTGCCAGAGTGACCTTTCTCCTACTTTTGGTGGCATGACGGCTGGTCATTGAGATTATCAAAGTAGCTGAGTGTGTTTCTGCACCATCAAGGATACACTTGGAGTGTGTGTAGTTATAAATACATGTCTAGAGGACAAAGTTTACTCAACACAAAGTTCATCTGTGAATAATCAGTGTGACTCACAGTATCAGACCATTACCAAACAAAAACACAGCTGGATGGCTTAGTGGGGGGTCACTGGCTGTAGAACAGTGGTCACCGATCCTGGAGATCTAATACAAACTTTAGCTTCAAATCTAACTGACCCCAAACAATGCATCTAATGGTGCATTAGATTTGGGTTAGAGGTGAAACATACAGGCTCTCCAGTAGGGTGATTGGTGACCACTGCTGTAGAATTAATTATCAGTCTTTAGCTTAGACTTTAATTAAATATCACATCCTTTTTTATTTATTAGCTCTTGATTCATATGATGATTCTGTGGTCTTTTTCTTTTTACAAGGTGTGGCCACAAATTAATATCGTGAGACTACAAGATAATAAGCTGAGGCAACAAGTGGTCAGTTACATATTAATATAACTTTAATTTTATGGGGCTGTATTACACTTCAAAAACTGACTTGTTTTTTTTTTTAAACTTCAAAATATTAATTTGTGGCCTCAGTTTATTATCTTGTGGCTTCAGTATAATTAACATCTACACTATACTACTCATTTTAATGTACTTACTTACAGGTACATATCTACAGCACTTTTCTAGACACTCAAACTTCATTAACATTTGAGTCAACCACCACCAAAACCCATCCACCTGCAGCCGGTCCAGCACCAGAACTCTCAGCACACATGAGTTATAAAACAGAGAAGTGAAGGGAAACTGAGCCAGTTTATGAAGATGGAGATTATTAAACTGGACATTTAGCCAACATATCAGCACTACTCTTTTATAGGACATGACCAGAGGACCTTTCAGTCTCATCTGAGACAGTTATACAGGACAGTGTCCCCATCACTGCATTAGAGCATGAATAATATCTCCTGTTGTCCACTAACACCACTTACAGTAGGTCTCCCATCCAAGGGCTGACCAGGATCAGACCTGATTAGCACAAGTGGGTTTGCAGGTTATGCTATTGAGGTGCCGTGGCTGCTGTTTTAATGTGACATGTACTTCAAAATCAAGCTTAATAATCAATATTCAGCCCCTGAAGTAGAATTAAAACATACATTTTTAAGGTGGTGCTTTGAACACTGAAGAAGACCATTCTTGGTGTTTTGGCAGAATCTCCAGAATCCAATAAAATGTGTTTAATACTTTAAATACACTCTATGTTCTTGTCTTTACCATGCAGAATTGCAGAGTTGTGCCTGTAGACATCTCAACTATGTGCTGTATCTTTAATAGGGTGGGGTTTAAATGTACCTCATTGCAGATAACACTTGACTTAACACCTGGGTAACACCTGACTTATCAGATGTCTTGGAGAGCAGCAGCTTTCTCTTTGTAACCCTACCATATACCATTATTGTTCAGTGTTCTCCTGAGAGTGGACTCATAAAGTTACTCTGGGCATCTTTGTGATTTCATGGACTATTACACGCCTTGCTCTTAATGTGATCTCTGTTGGTTGACCACTCCTGGGGAGGTCTTGAATTTCTTCCATTTGTATAAGTCCAAACTGTTTAGAAATGGTTTTGCAACGTCTTCCGGCCTGATGAGCTTCAACAATTCTTCTGAGGTCAAAAATCTCCTTTGATACACTGCCACTAACATGTGAAGATCAGACTTTCCTATATCCATGTTCTTTAAATAAAACAGGGCACCCTTTAAATTATAGAAAACAGACCTTGAAGACTGTTACCATTTCAATAAAGTATATCGCCCAAAAACCATAACCAAATGGTGTGTTTTGAGTTTGAGTGCTGAAGTATTGACATATCTCAACTTTTTCCAACATGTTGCTTTTTTATTTCCAGCAGCAGCTGCTCTGTACATTGTGTGAACATTTAGTGCTGAACAGGACAGTAGAAATGGTCCAAATATACTTAGAAATAAAATTCCATCACATTAACTTGTGCTGATGTTTTTAAGTAGATTTCCATTTTTAAACATTTTTATGAGATGCTGTAAAAATGTAGATCCCTCCAAAGGTTCCCACAAATCAACACATCAGTGAATGTTTACCAAAGTCCAGTGAGCTTTACTATGACAGATGTAGAGCCTTCGCCTCAGTTTTTGACTAAGAATTCTCACTTCACAGGGGAGTTCTAGTCGAAATTTCCAGAATTTCTGACATTTGAGTGCAGCAAACCCTGTCATGTGACATCCAGGGCCAGGGGTGGTCATAATGTTCTGATATGACTGTGTCAGGCGGCACGGTGGCTTAGTGGTTAGCACGTTCGCCTCTCAGCGCTGTGGTCTTGGGTTCGAGTCCACATCTGAGCGGAGTTTCCATGTTCTCCCAGTGTCTGCGTGGGTTTCCTCCGGGGTCTCCGGTTTCCTCCCACAGTCCAAAAACATGGAGGTCAGGTGAATTGGATACCCTAAATTGTCCATATGTCTGTGTTTGTATGTGTACGTGTGTGCGTTTGTGTTCACCCAGCGATGGACTGGCGCCCTGTCCTGGGCTTCGTTGAATAGTGTACTGCCCTGCCCTGCGCCCAGTGAGGGGGTAGGGGACTAACCGCGACCCTGATTAGGAATAAGCGGGTGTGGTAATGAATGAATGAATGACTGTGTCATATGGCTATGTAAACTCCTAACAATATTCCTGCCAAATTCCAAATTAAATAACCCTTAATTTGATCATTATTTTTGTTCTAGAAGTACACATACAAAAAAAGCTATACACTTAATAATTAATTAATTTGTATTGAATTTAAGTTTAATTAATTTATTATTAATTAATAGTTAAAATAGATTTGTCATAGGACTTTTATTTTTTACTGCGCTGACATTTCCGCTCCTATACGGTAGAGGTCGTTGTTTCTTTTCCGGTGTTGAGAAGGAGCGAACATGATGGAGAAGAATCCACTAGAAAAAGCTGATTAAGCTCTTTAAATGCAGAAAATATGAGTCAATATCACAAAACAACGTTGTGTTTAGTTGTTTTTTGCTGTTTGTAATGATCCAGAGATACGGATGGCTCTTATTATTACTGAGGTTTTCATAGAACTCTGGGAATGAAAAACAGCGTTAATTCAGAATAGCGATTTATATTCATTACTATTTTAAATTATTGCACAATATATTGTTTCTTATGAACCAAACAAGAGGATGCTGCATATATTAGCAATTTGTTTTGTTCTAAGCTAGCTTCTTATGATATTTAACTAAAGTTGTAGGAGCTTATAACAGTAAATATGGTTCAGTTGTGTATTTACAGGTTAGTTATTTACTGTCTTATCTTTTTCTGGACATGGAGAATATTAATTACTTATTACTGATGATTTGTACTGTTGTGTAGTGCAGATATGTTTTCTTCATGGTTCTGATTTTGATGGCTGTTTGGTCCCACTGGATCCTGGAACCCTCTACAGACAACTTTGGTCCTCCAATGTGCATCCTAACTGGATCCAGATAAGCACAACCACACACTGATTAAAACACTACACAGGTACTGTATTTGTGAGCCCACTTTTAAGTATATTTGCCAACAGACTTCTAAAATGTTCAATACTATTATTTTAAACTACATTGTTCCTAAAAATACGTACACACTTTAACAAGTCAATAATCCAATGTGTGAGAAAAACTAATATGTAATTAAGTATGTATTTATTGTAGACAGTGATAACTGAGCAGTAAGTCATATTGTAGCTCAGACTTTATTGATTTTTAAATCATGTTGGATTTCCTAAATCTTCTTCAGTCTGTCCTGGATCATCTGCTGAACTTGTGGTCTCCTTCAGTACAGAACTGACACGCACACATCAGATAATCTCTACAGAACAGCTCCAGAGGTCTCTCATGTTTCTGATAGATGTAGTTCTCCAGGTTCTCCACAGGATCCATCAGCTTGTGTCTCTTAAATTTAGGGGTAGTTTTATGAAGACTCAGATGTTTGCTGCAGAAAGATACTCCACAGTCCAGACAGGACTTTAGATCGTCCATCTTTTCCTCACCGCAGGAGTCACACAGCACCTTCTTATGTTTGGAGGGATGTTTCTCTACAGCTTTTCTGAGCAGCCAGTCCAGAGATGAAAGTGTTCACATGTAGCTCAGGCCTTTTGGAGAACTTTTTTGGAGTGATATGGTGATTTAGTGTCCCAGCACTCTCTGAGACAGACCAGGCAGAAGTTGTGTCCACATGGAGTAGTGACTGGATCAGTGAACACATCCAGACAGATGGAGCACTGGAGCTGATCTTCAGACAGGAGACTACTGGAGGAAGCCATGACTGACTGAGAACAGAGAATCCCACATTTTTCATGATACGTCATCAATGAGAGTGTTTACATGCACTTTATTCTCATGTAAACCCATTTTTACTCTCAGGCCTTTTTAAACAATCAGCATTTGTAATGTGTGTGGGGGGCTTTACTTAGTTTATTTTACTTCTTTATTTTAATTTCTTTTGTTTTCATATGTATTTTACGTAAAATTTTCTATTTTTACTTTATTAATCTGTATATTTTATTTTTCTGTTTTTACCATTTGTTTTTATTATAACAATAATAAAATAAAAGGTGTAGAAGGATTGCAGTTTTTTTTTGTACAATTTACATTGTATACAGATTTTATTACACTTACACTGTTGAAATTGCACGTTTGAAAAGTTTTGAATATTGCACTTGTTATATGGGTGAGAAGTCCGGGGGGGGGGGGGGGTTTGAGATGAGATTGTAAGATCAGTGTGTTTGAGCTCAGTGTGGTGATGGCTTTCAGGAAAAAACTGTTCTTGAATCTGTTTGACCTTGTTCTGTTGCACCTGTAATGCTTCTCTGAGGGCAACAAGTCAAACAGTTCAAAGCCCAGGTGGGTGCTGTCCTGGAGTATGTTTTTGCTCTGCTGAGGTACCGTGATGTGTAGATGTCCCATCAGGGAGGGGAGAGGGCAGCCAGTTATCTTCTGTGCTGTCTTAAAATACCCCCCAAAATTATCAAGGAAATCAATAAACTAAACTTTAACTTCATCTGGAGGAAAGAACGTCACTATATCAGAAAAGGTAATGTAATTAAAAGTTACAAAGATGGAGGAATTAAAGCAATAGATTTTGAAAAAATGAATAGTGTTTTAAAACTTAAATGGCTACAGTCTTTTCTTAGGAGTAATCATGAGGTCTGGTTTGCTGTCCCATGTCTGATATTTAGTAAAATTGGAGGTATTGACTTCCTGTTGAGATGTGATATTCCCAAATTACCTGTGAAATTGCCTGCTTTTCACCAACAGGTGCTGTTAAATTGGAAATTGGCATATAAACACAATTTCAGTTACCTTTTATAATAACAAAGTTGTATTACACAGAAGGAAGTCTGTGTTCATTGTTAAGGAAATTAGATGAGGACCACCGGAGTGATTGATCAGCAAAAAGAAGTTTATTGAAGCAAATCTCAGCTCTGTGAAGACAGCCTGCCTCATCCCAGCTCGCTTCCCCTTACATACCTTGAGATGAGGAAGTGGGGCAGGAAAGTTTCAGAAAGATGAACTATGTCTAGATTCCTCTGCTAACAGGCAAAGACATCTATAATAATCATTCTTGTCAGCAGTTTTAGGTTGCACCATGGCTGTTGTGCAGTTCTTGAGGCGAAGCTTAGGTCAGGCCATTTTGAGGACAGGACAATATGTTCTGAGTTCAGTCATTTTTTACATTAAGTGAGAAACATCCTTAGGTTAATCTAATATGCAGATGATAACATGATAACATGTATAGAGTTTAAACATATCCTGAGATGAATAGCATTATCTATTATGCAGTAGATGAAAGATGACAGAACAATACAATCATAGATCACAGATGTGTGTAAGGAATTTCCCTAACATCATGGAAAATTGGATGGAGAAGCATATTTGGTCAGTATGTCATTTATTGGATGAAGCGATGACAGCGTATGACATGCCTGATTTACTTGTTGTTTGTGACTTTCTGTAGATCGGCTTCATTAGATGGTCTTGTGACTGTACATCTTTGTTTTGGTCACATTACAGAGGATGTCAGTGAGGTTCAGGTCTAGAGATTAAGGTTAGACATTAGAAGTAGACAGAGCTGTATACTACACTATCATCTACATATCATTACACTGATTTACTGTCTCTGTATAAAATATAAACAGATATAATCATCTGACATCACTAAACTCACACTGACACTCTTCACTTACAGACTTATCAGAGTAGTTTAAGGTCAAAACTATCTGGTCATTAATATTTTTGATTATTTTAGAAATATGTTTTTGCCCATAAAAAGTGATTTTATAAGTAAAAGAATCTCATTTATGATGTTGAACAGGAGTGATGATCAGTGGTGCTGAGTTTTTACCTCCACCACTGAGAAAGTGATTAAAGTATGGATAGATTTTCTCCCTGAAAGGCTGAGCAGTGAAAGAGTAGATATGATACCTGAGCTCAACATCATAGAAGGCGACCAGACCCTCCTCATAATCCACAAACACCCCCACCTTCTGAGGAGCCTGATTTACGTAGAAGAAGGCAGGGGGAGAGTCAAGAGCCATATATTTATTATCATCCAACAGACACACAAGCCAGAATCCATTCTTAGGATTGGGAAGGATTTCAGCTTCTGGTTTCCTTTTATTGGACTCTCTGACCACTCCTAAAATATACTGAGTCTTCCCACTGACCTGAACCTCATAGTAAAATCTCCCTGAGGAGAATCCCTCTTTTCCCAGAACATAGGCACACTGATTAAACCTCTGTGGAGAGTCAGGAGGATCCTGTTCTGTGTCTCCATGTTTCACTTGTTTTCCATCATCAGAGATGATGAGGTCAGGATGAGCTGTATCAGGATCCAGAGTCACATCCACTGAGACAAACAGACACAACATAAAGACATTTTAACATACAGTGCAGCTTATAATATAGTAACATGTATATTTAGTCATGTGATCAGTAAGAAAACAAGCTTGTAAAGAAACTCTGAATTCAGACATCAGAGAAGAAACAAAGTGAAAACTCTTAAAAATGAACTTGCAGACTAAACAGGTTTGTGTTCATAACTCTGCACTTAACTAGTGTGTAAGAAAAACACTAAAGTCTGAACTGTGGTGAGAGAAAGAAAACTATTCCCTTTCTCCATGTGGAAGGATTCTGCAGAAACCACCAGTGACTTATTACCCAACACAGGATTTATAAATTATACAGATAGTTTAAGCCCAACAGTGAGGATTATCTAATCATGAGGTTCAGCTGCTGTATTCCCATTGGACAGGTCTGACCTTTGTGCTTAAGTTAAACTAGCTAAACTGAATAAACCTGCTTTGTGGAAGAGCCTCCTGACTGCTTTGTCTCCCTCTGGTGGCTGAATTAGGCAGCAGCCCAGCCTTAAATCAGGACGTTACACCATGTACCATAACCAGTCTGACAAATAAATATCACTTTCAGATCTCATGTCTTTGTCTAATCAGCACTGAATTATATTCATGTGAAAATAATGTACATATCTGAATGTAAATCCAGTAATGATGCATCACATACCTGCATAACGCCAAATTATCTTCAGCTCTGTTTGGAAAACAAAAATAAAAATGTGTATAAAGTAAAATAAACATCATTAAGTAAAAGACCGTCATGGACATGAATGTGAGATTTTACCAGAATCATCCAGAATTAAATATTAAAGACATCAGATGGTGATCACTGGTCAGTGATTGTACACTTTCACTTTCACAAATATTATCTACTCACCATTATCAGAAACCTTTTTCATCTCCCGACTGATTGATTCCTGAAGCTGAGACAGAGCTATCCTCCGTGTCCCCATATTTACATGAGTGTTAATCCTGACCTCAGTCCAGTTCTTGGTGTGTGGAGGTCTGCAGAGGGACGGGTACATCTACAGTACAGCAGGAGAGAGGAGAAATCCCTCAGCATGGGCAGTGTTGTCCTGTGATGTACTGCATTACTATTGAGAAACAGAGGGACTCTGACCTGTAGGAGGTGGAGGTGGTCCTCAGTGTGGGAGAGCTGGTCCAGCTCAGTGTCTCTCCTCTTTAGCTCAGTGATCTCCTGCTCCAGCTCTTTAATCAACTCTTCAGCCTGCATCTCTGCTGCTTTCTGCTTCTCCTCCATCAGCTCAAGCAGCTCAGCCTGGCTTCTCTCAATACAGCGCAGCAGAGCTCTGAACACCTTCTCACTGTCTGATTTCTTCTTCTCTGTGCTTTTCTAACAGGAGAGACATTCAAAACCTCAGACAGTCCACTGTGTTACTGAACGTTCAGTACAAAAAGTTTTATGGTGTAGAGCAAATACAGGAAGTTGACACAGACATTCAACAACAATAACAGAAGTAAAATAACAGGAACAGCATCAAAATGAGCCGTGGTAGTACAGGAAGTGAGGAGGAGAAGACATGTTTAATATAATTTTGGTCTCATAAACAGCTGAAAAGTCATCTTTTGGCACAAATTGTTGAAATATGCAGCTTTTTTCTGAGAGGATGAGAAATAAAGGATGACAGGACGGCAGAGCAGCTTTAAAATAAAGACACTATATAAACATGTCAGACGCATGTTTCTACAAACCAATCAGTGTCGAGTGTTGGAAGACGCACCACACGCAAGTGATGACAGGACGAAGGCGTGTCATACTAAAAGTCTTTGGTGCGCTCGCAAAAATGCAGTGAAAACAAACTAACCGGACCAAAAATATACAAAGTAACAAACACAAACCTTGGTTTGGACCATGGCCCAGACTTTCAGGTGTGAAAACACCATAACACTGTGTTAAATGTTTGTTAACTACCACTGAGTGATTTAAACTGTCTTGACCTGCTCTGTGACCAACAGGCAAGTGATTAAAACAATTAATTTTGTTCTGTGAACTTCAGTCTGTTCTCCGGACCACCACCAAGTAATTACAGCTAATAATCAACTGATATGTGTTCATCAGTGGCTGGTCCTGATATTTAGAGAGCAGGAGAGTGTGAGATAATGATGGTATCAGTTTTAGTCTTTTCTTTGGATCAGATGAATTATAGATGTAAAATGTACTTAAAAAAGTAAAATAACTTTAAACCTGAGACATAAGGTTTCAGTCATTTCTTAATCTGCCTGGTTATACTGACACTAGGAAAAGCTGCCACTTGGATAAATTTGTGTAGCTAAATTTTTTTGGTTAATTCACTAATTCACTCTACAGTGTTCATTGCATCATGTCTATGTGTTCAAACTTACAATTTTTCAACAGATATTTTGGGCAGTTTTTGGAGATTACATTACATTACACTTAGTGGATGCTTTTATCCAAAGCGACTTACAATAGTATAAAAGTACAAATGCAGAAAAATACTAGAGTTAAATAATTAACATTTGGATATCGAATGCTGAGTGCATATCCGTACTCATGGGGAGTATTTGGGATCACTAGAGCAGGTGCTCTTTGAAGAGCTCGGATTTTAGGAGTTTCTTGAACCCAGTGAGTGACACCTCTGCTCTACTGGTGGTAGCCAGCTTGTTCCACCATCTGGGAACTACTGAGGAGAACAGTCTGGATTGCTTTGTGTGAATGTTAGGCAAAGCAAGGCAACGTTCAGTGGAGGAGCGCAGCGACCGGGCAGGGACATAAGCTTTTAGGAGCGAGTGTAGATAAGAGGGAGCCTGCTCTGTCATCACCTTATAGGCGATCGTGCAGGCTTTGTGTTTGATCCGGGCAGCAATCGGAAGCCGGTGTAGCTCAATGAGCAGTGGGGTGACATGTGCCCGTTTTGGATGGTTAAAAATCAGACGTGCTGCTGCATTCTGGACAATCTGTAGTGGTTTAATAGAGCAGGCTGGGAGGCCTGTTAGCACAACGTTACAGTAATCGAGGCGTGAGATAACCACAGCTTGTACCAAGAGTTGAGTGGCATGTTGCGTTAGGAACGGTCTGATATTATAGAGCGATAGAGATAAGCTGCACAACTGGTCATAAACTGCACATTAAACTGAATGCTAGAACGTTAAGTATGTATTTACTGTAGACAGTGATAACTGAACAATAAGACTTGTTGCAGTTCAGACTCACTCTGCTGATTTTTACATCATGTTGGATTTCCTGAATCTTCTTCAGTCTGTCTTGGATCATCTGCTGAACGTCTGCTTGTGTCTTCACCAGGTGAGTCTATAACAGTTAAGACACAATATAAGAAAGTCAGTCTTTAATTTGAGGGTTTATTAAACTGAAGAACATGAGTTTAAACATTCCTCACCTTCTTCTCTCCACTCTCCTCCTCTATAAGAACCATGTTGTGAGTCTTATGGTCAGTCACAGTGCAGACCTGACACACACACATCTGATCATCTCTACAGAACAGCTCCAGAGGTCTCTCATGTTTCTGACAGATGTAGTTCTCCAGGTTCTCCACAGGGTCCATCAGCTTGTGACTCTTTAGAGAAGAGATTCTCTGATGAGGTTCCAGATGAGTGTTGCAGTAAGAGGCCGTACAGATCAGACAGGACTTCACAGCTTCATATTTCTTCTCACAGCAGATGTCACAGAGAACCTTCTTTGTAGGTTTGGATGAAGGTTTCTCTGGAGCTTTGCTGGACTTCACCTCCACTGACTTTTTAAACTGAGCAGCCAGTCCAGCAATGAAGGTGTTCACAGACAGATCAGGTCTACTAGAGAATTCTGTCTTACAGACTGGACACTGGTAGTGAGGACTGCTGTCCCAGCACTCTCTGAGACAGACCTTACAGAAGTTGTGTCCACATGAAGTAGAGACTGGATCAGTGAACACATGCAGACAGATGGAGCACAAAAGCTGATCTTTAGACAGGAGGCTGCTGGAGGAAGCCATGACTGACTGAGGACAGAGAGTCACATTTATACATCAATGAGAGTGTTTACATTCACGTAATAATCTGATCTCAATCACATTTCTGCAATCATCTGACTAGTCAAGTGGGCCTGTAACAGATTTACTGATTCTTTGCTCTTGTGTTTGATTTTGCTCTTGTTTCTGTGCTCTGTTGTCTGTTTTTATTTGGCTTTCTTGGTTCTGCGCTCTCCTGTATGTTTTTGTTCAGGTTTCTTGGTTCTGTGCTCTCCTCTGTTTTTTTGTTTCGGTTTCTTGGTTCAGAGGGATATTCCACAAAGCAGCATTTCTTTGTTTAGCCAGGTAACAAACCTAAAGTCAAATCTGTCCAATGGAAAGGAACAGAAGGACATTCCTATTGGATAAACCTCAACACTGGGCTTAAGATATCTGACTAACTTAGAAATCCTGCTTTGTGGAATACCCCCCTGACCTCTGTTGTCTGTTTTTGTTTGTTTCTTGGCTCTGTGCTGTCTTGTCTGTTTTTGTTCGTGTTTCTTGGTTCTGCCCTCTTGTTTAGGTTTCTTGGTTCTGCATTTTCTTGTCGTTGTTAGGGTTTTTCGGCTCTGTGCTCTTGTCTGTTTTTGTTTGTTTCTTGGTTCTGCTCTCTTGTCTGTTTTTGTTGAGGTTTCTTGGTTCTGCACTTTCTTGTCTTTGTTAGGGTTTCTTGGCTCTGTGTTCTTGTCTGTTTTTGGTTCTTGCTTTGCACTTTTCAGTTCATGTTAACCTTTACAGAAAATCTGATGTTAAAGCTGAAACTAAGATCTTATCTGGATACAGTTTGAGTTGATTGAAAAGTTTTAATGGTGCATTTTCACTAAAACAGTTTGAGTTATTTAGTGTCTACAGACACTCATTCTCAGTGCACATTAATTAATGAACTGAGTCATTCTGAGAAAAGTCATGTTCTCACAATATGTGACATTAACATAAAAGAATGATTCCTGTAGTCATGTTTACATAATTTGTCTTCAAACCACTTAAGTGATCATCTTTCTGTTCTGACTCTGTATCCTATTTACATACTGAAGGTACTTTCCCCATGTTCTAGACCTGTCTCATTTAATCAGACCTAGAACATTGGTATAGTAGTAACCCTACTAAGGAGTTTTCCAGGTAACGAGTCGAGATCTCGAAATAATTTTGTTCCAGGTAACGAATAAAATTCCAAGTAACGAGTAGCTTTATATTTAATTACTCAGTAAATTTCTTCAAGTATGCCAAACCGCTAGGGACGCTGCGGTCGTAGCATCTCCTAGATGCTAACGTAGAAGAAGAGGTCAGTAAAAGTGTCTGTTTAAAGCGACGCTAAGGTAGCAAAAGGTAGTGAACAAGAAAGTTAGATAAATTTTTACTTTTCATATGATAAGTGTAACCATGCCATACACGTACGCCCGTCCTTCTTACCCGCCAAGCCTACACGAGCACCGTCGGTGTCCCTCTCATTAGCGGCCAGCCTACACCATAGATATATATATATATACCTAGATGCGGCATTGAGCGCTGACTCGTACATCAACGTCGCCGCCATATTAAAAAGTGGCAAAAGCAGCCAAAATAACATGAGATGCTGCACTCCGGTGCTGCGTGGAGTTTTTCAAACCATTTTACAGTCAAAACAGGATCACATGGGATTACCTTTCACAGGTAAGACTGACAAATAGTTTTTGATTGTATTTGGCCATTCTAACATTTTAAAAACAAAATTATTTTTCTGTGCCTAAAAGTTTCCCAGTGTATTAGTGCACATCTGAATGTGTGAATGAACGCACTAGCTTAAATAACTTTGTAGAAAGGCGATTTATGAAGTTCAGTCCATTCACTTGTATTAGTTCACAGCGCAACTTTGCCTCCTCCAATATGGCGGACACAGTTACGTTACATCAGCGGGACAACCCAGTCAACGCGGCGTCTAAGTATAAAATGTCTATGGCCTACACGAGCGTCGTCGTCGTCACGTTTATGTTAAAAAAAACCCATATAAACACATTATTTAGCATATTAAAGTATATTGGCCGGCTGACACGGATTAATCAGCTTTACATGTATTCTTATGGGGAAAATGCATCCAGCACCTCCTGCACGGATTAAACTCGTAAGTAGGGTTACCCCTGTACTTTAAAGAGTTCAGTACAAATATAAAGACAAGTTAAAGACAGAAAAGTCTCTGCAGTTTACCTGTAAAGGAAGAGAAGTGAGCTCAGATGTTCTTCAGATGAGTTCCTGGAGTTCCTGGTTTAAGGAACAGATCATCATTTTTTTTTTAAGGACAGATCATCATTTCACATTCAGTTCTCCACAGTGACATCATAAAGCCTCGCCCACTATCAAAAGGTGAGTTTGTTGCACATTTACTCCACCAGGTGTCAGTCTTTTACCATCTGAATTACAGCATCCTAACCTAATGCACATTTTTACTCAATATATCCTAAAATATATGAAGCTTTAAATAATGAGAATACTTAATATAACATGAATAATTCAATAATGAGTAGTAGTGTAATCAGAAACTGAGCACTGATTCAGGACTAGGATAGGACTAAAACTGCTGCAGCTATTAGAGGTTCTGTTGTTTTTCTGAATTACTGAGAAACTTCTCTTTGAATTTTTTATAATAGATACATTATACTGACAGTAATTTTACTTCTTTAATCTACATAAATGCATTGTTTGTCATTAGATTTATGTTTTCTATTTTAGAACAGATTTGATGAGTTCAAAAAACACTTTTCTACTTAAAAAGCAGTAAAAGTACAATATTGTTTAACTTTTATTCTCTGTTTCAATGAAAAAGTTTGACTTCGCTCAGCTTGTCCTGACACAGTGGAGGTCTGGAAGACAGTTGGCTAAGATGGACTTTTAAGATACACTACTGGACCTTAAGGGGCATCTATAGAACTGTAGTACTACTATTGTAGTCCTGTGGTACTACCATCATAGACATGTCTAAAAAACACGATGTTAACATGGTAATACCATCATACCACATGGTAGTACTTCTTTCTCTTTGGCTCTCGCTGAAGGCGGTCACACTTTCCTCCCTCTCTTACCCTCCTACCTCCCTGCTTGCACTACATGCAGGTCTGCTCGTTTGCTACTTCACTCGGATCATTAAAACACATCTGAATTTTCAGCAGAACTGATTTCCTACAAGACAACTGGACTTTAAATTCTCATTTAGTGGTTTTAAAATATAATTTAAATATTTAACAATCAGTACAGAGAGATTAACATCTCCAAAGTGCAGCAGATTCAGTTTATTTTAAATAATGTAAACAAATTCATTCAGATAAAGAATACACATTACTACTGAAGATTACAACAAAATCACCTAAACAGAGTTTAAAGTAAACAAAGGAAAGCTCTGTAAACATGCAGCTCAGGAACAAAATGTAGAGACCAATGAAAATCAGTTTATCTTGTTTTACTACATATAACATATAAAAATTTTTTGTTTAATTCTGTAAAGACAATTTCAGACGTCAAATAATGCAAAGAAAACAAGTTCATGTTGATTTTATTCACATTTGAAGCCCACAATACTCTTCTAACTTAAACAGAGTTCAGATGTCTGTATTTGGAGGAATAAGTCTAATTTGCTTGTTTTTGGTGACTTTCTGTAGCTCAGCTTCATTTGATGTTCTTGTCTAGTCAAGTCAAGTCAATTTATTTGTATAGCACATTTAAAAGACATCCAGTGCCGACCAAAGTGCTGAACAATATTTGCAATAAGACACTCCTGAAAGTATAAAACATTTAAATACAAAATATAAACTATATAAATATAAGTAAAAGTGACATAACATTTACAATAACATACATAAAGCATGTTATGATACATTAAATAGCTTACCACCATAACAGATGGCTAATAAGATAAGCTGCTCAGGACTCAAAGGCCTGTGAGAATAAGTATGTTTTTAAATTGGCTTTAAAAATGTCTAATGTAGCTGATTCCCTTATAAAAAAGTGGAAGGTTGTTCCATAGTTTTGGAGCTGCTACCGAAAAGGCTCGGTCACCCTTGAACTTTAACCGAGATCGCGGAATGTCTAAAGTCCACTGGTTAGAAGAACGCAGTGAGCGAGGAGTAGAGCGAGAGTGAAGGAGATTGGAGATGTAGGTGAGCTAAGCCATGAAGAGCTTTAAAAACAAACAATAAAACTTTAAATTCTACCCTGAATTTTACTGGGAGCCAATGTAGTGATACCAGCACAGGGGTGATATGGTCTCTTTTTTTTGTGCCGGTCAGGAGACGTGCAGCTGCATTTTGCACTAGCTGGAGACGTGAGAGGCTCGACTGACAAATACCCAAATAGAGAGCATTGCAGTAATCCAGACGTACTAAAATAAAAGCGTGAATAACTGTTTCCAGATCCTTGAAACAAAATGTTTTGAAGCTTAGCTATATTCCTGAGCTGATAAAAGCTTCCTCTAACCACCGAGCTGATTTGTTTTTGGAAGTTTAGGTTAGTGTCAAAGATGAAGCCCAGGTTTTTGACATGCTCATATAGGTTGGGTTTTAAAGAGCCCAGATCATTGGCTATCACTCTATCTTAGACAGGATTACCGACAATAATATCATCAGTTTTTTCTTTGTTTAATCTGAGGAAATTCTTGGACATCCAGCATTCAACATCCTTCAAACACGTACAGTTTTTGGACCCGAAGTAGAAACTGTGATTGGATTTGAAGGTTTTTGTTTAGTCGAGCCACCAATCTCCTTCGAAAATAGTCGAGTCCTTATATCGATTCGAAGTTTTGTAAAACAAAGTTCCTAGACCTTTGTCAATAAGTGCGAAAATAAAATCATGCAGACCTAATGACGTTACGAGAGATAAACCCATAAACAGTCAGCTCGGAGAGTGCAGAGGTCGATCACGTTTTACGTCGACGTG
>BRDA01004493.1:4123-16340 GCA_036984385.1 Crenuchus spilurus
ACATATGGTCGCTGCAGGAACAAAACACTGTATCTCAATTTTTTATGTTGTTCAAGTTTTTGCATGATTTGAAAATGCCAGCTGGGCTTTACTTATCTATTATTTTATCCACTTAATCCTGATCAGGGTCATGGTCAGTCCCCTACCGCTTCACTGGGTGCAAAGCAGGGCATTACACTATCTTAGCCAAACCCAGGATGGGACACCGATCCATTGATGAGCACACAGACACCCTCACCAGGACAATTTATAGTACCCAATTCGCCTGAACTCTATGTTTTTGGACTGTGGGAGGAAACCGGAAACCCTGTAGGAAACCCATGCAGACATTGGGAGAACAAGGAACCTAGATTGGGACTCATGACCTCCCCATATACTGTAAAACTAATCCCATCTAAATACAGTCATGGCCGAAAGTGTTGGCACCCCTGAATTGTTTCCAGAAAATTAAGTGTTTCTCCCAGAATGTTTTAATGTAAGAAACATGTTTTGTTATACACATGTTTATTTACTTTGTGTGTATTGGAACAACACAAAAAACAGAGGAAAAAAAGGCAAATTTGACATAATTTCACACAAAGCTCTGGCTATTGGCACCTTTTCAAAATTGAGGGTAAATAACTTTGTTTCAAGCATGTGATGCTCATTCAAACACACCTTGCAAAAGAAGAGTGGTCCAAAATTCCATTTGAGAGGTATAAGAAGCTTGTTGATGGTTATAGGAAGCGGTTGATTTCAGTTATTTTTTCCAAAGGGTGTGCAACCAAATATTAAGTTGAGGGTGCCAATAATTTTTGTGTTGTTCCAATACACACAAAGGAAATAAACATGTGTATAACAAAACATGTGTAATTGTTAACATATTCTGGGAGAAATACTTCATTTTCTGGAAAAAATTCAAGAGTGCCAACACTTTCGGCCATGACTGTAGGCCTTAAGCCAGTTTTTTAAAGATGTTTTTAATTAATTAGGAGTGGGAAATTTTCTGACCTCCAGATCAACATCAGGACCTTAGTTTCATGTAATATTGTCCAGTTTATATGCTACACTGCCCCTGTCGCTGCACTGGGTCAATGGCATCCACACAGAACATAGGAATAGCACCTGCTGTTGTCCACCAACACCACTTCCAGGGGAAAGATGAGTCTCCCATCCAAGTACTAACCAGACCAAGACCTGCTTAGCTTCACTGGATTTACAAGTTGTGTAAGGCAGGTGTTATGAATGCTGCTTTCTTCTAATTATGCAGTTTGTTACCTGGTTGGTGCTCATTACCTTTAATTAAATGTTTACCTGGTGGACCTGAATCTCCCTTCTGACCTTTAGGTCCAGCTGGGCCTACTGGACCTTCTGGTCCTGCTTTCCCTGGAGGTCCGTGCACACTCAACCCTGAAATCAGAAAACAGTGATGACTTTACACTTTTCTAAAGCTTCACTGACTCTTTTTTTATCTGTGTCCACATACCTGGCTCTCCTCTCTCTCCTTTGGGTCCAGAGGCTCCATCTCTCCCATCTCTGCCATCTCTTCCAGGAAGGCCGTTGTGTCCAGGAGTGCCTGGAACCCCAGCAGAGGCAGGACAGCTGAGAGTCTGAGGAGCTGCAGCTTCAGATCCTCCAACCAGATGCAGCCCAAAGTGTAGCAGCAGCAGAGCAGTGAAGAGCTGACTCAACAGCGCCATCATTTGTTCACTGTGGGAAGTTATATACTGTTTATAGACAAGCGATACTTAATAATCAGTGCAAACTGACTGATTATAAAAGAGATGTGAATTTAAATAATAACACACTGTATTACACAGACATATTTAATCTTTTTAATTCAACCTGATTCAGAAAGAATGCACCATTCATACACATACGATGTGCACACTGTTGTTTAAGAGCTTCATTCTGGATTATTCTGAACTGAGGATGGTGTTTATAATATATACCTCAGTACTGCACAAGCAATAGAAATCAGTGCACAAGCAGTTTGAGTTAGTCACAAAACATTCAAAAGACGTATGAAATTCAGTATGAACAAGATAAAGTTTCTTACCCAGAGAATCAGCTTCACTAACAGAAAAAACCCAACTTACTAAGACAATAAAAAGGCTGTTCCTCCTGCAGACTCCACTGACCTGTGAGAGAAAGTTTCCTTCTCAACTGCTGAGACAGACACAGTTTTACACGCCCACTTAAAACTTTACAATTTATGAAGCTCATGAATTATTTAACAAGCTCTACTCTGACGAGTGAGAAATGCAATCCTTCCAAGAGCTCACTGAGGAACAGAAGAAGAAAAGAGTGAAAAAGAGAAGATGTTTTTGAAAGAGGTGACCGAATAGTGAAAATGTGCTTACACACAAAGGAACACATTCACACACTAAAGGGCATTGAGTACACTTGCCCAGAGTCATGGGCAGCCCCTATCCATCACACCCAAGCAACAGTTGGTGGTTAATTGTCTTGCTTAAGGGCACTTCAGTCGTGTCCTGTTGGTTCATGGGGTCAAACCAGTGACCTCCAGTCACAAGGCTGGTTCTTTAACCACAAGCCCACAACTGCCCTCTAAAGAAAGAGAAAACAGAGAGGAGAGCAGGGGTGTTGTAGGAAGTTATGATACCTAGTGCTTCGACCCCCATGAGGGCTCTGTGGTGTGCTTGACGATCTTTTTTCTCCATTTTTAAGATTCACAGTATGTCAGTTCCATGTACCAAACTCTGCTTTATCCTTACCCAACTATGCCAAGATACAGTTTTCTATTGTATGGTGCCATTAAATAACATCAATTAAGTAACTACACTGCAAATGTATTTTATATTGTATATAAAAATTATAATAATTATACATCATCTTAAATCTAAATTCCTAATTTATCTCATTGTGTTGTAAGACATTTTAACACTATTTTAAGTGATGCTAAAATATAGCACATTATGTTAGCAGATCATTTCACTTGTGGCCTGTGCAAAAGTCACGGCACATGTAAGTTATTTTTAATCTGAAAATCAACATCACATGAACTTTAAACAAGAGTGCACAGTCGGGTCCTGTTCTTATCTTTTTCATCAGGCCCCAAAAGCACTAATTGCACCTGTGTCTTAGGAGCATGGAATCTCAAATTTTTAGTTTGATGGAGTATGTGCAGAACCTACAAGCCAGGAATGAGAACTTAATATGAACCTGTATTGTACAAAGGAGGCCTTGTAAGCACAGCATGTGAGGAGTGGATGATTAATATGAGGCAGACACTCAAAAATGAAGAAAAAATAGGGGCTTTTTCTAAGCGTTCGGAGGCAACAGAAAGCATAAATACAGCAGCAGACTAGGAAACTAGAACTGATGGTGAAACTAGGACAAAAGTTGATGTACTACAAAACATGAATAAACATTAAAGTGAGTCAAAGTCGAAGGGAGAAAAAAAGGTCATACACGAGATATCAAACAGGATAAACACAGCTTGGTATATCACAGAGAAAAGATCAAGGTGGCAATACTTCGTGTCTGTCTTGAGTTGGAAGAGAGTTTATAAAGAGTCCCATAATTAGGAACAGGTGCGCCGTGTTAGTCAGTATTCAGGGGAGAGCGACCTTCGCTCTGTCCTGTGATTGGCTGATGGTGTCTGCGGTGGCGGTTGGGAATTTGAGTCCACGGGATGTGTCCGTTTCCTGACAGCACCCCCCTCCGACGGCCCCTGGACGGGGCCCGACAACGAACAGCCCACAGGGGTGGAAAAGGACTGGCGAAAGACCCCGCGACAACCCCTGGGCCATGGGGCAGGGAGATCAGGGTGGAGGTGGTGAAAGTCAGCAATCAAGGCTGGGTCGAGCATATCAGAGGCAGGGACCCATGATTGTTCCTCAGGTCCATAACCGTCTCAATCCACCACATACTGCAGGATGCCACCACGCCGACGAGAGCTCAGGAGAGCATGCACTGGGTAGACAGGGTCCATTCCAGCATCCGCTGCGATGGTGGGGGAGCCCACTGGTGAAAAGTCCTCCAGAGGACCAAAAACTGCAGGTTTGAGGAGAGACACATGGAACGACTTAGACATTTGGTAATGGTTAGGTAACTGTAATCTATATGTTACTTCATTTATTCGTCTAATAATAGGAAATGGGCCTATATATTTGGTCATTAGCTTATTACGTCCCTTAAGATCTCTTGTTGATAACCAGACTCGATCTCCGGATTCGAACTGAGGGGTAGCACTCCGGTGACGATCAGCATACTTCTTGTTAGTCAGCAGTACGTCCTGTGTTCTTCTGTGTGTCTCCTCCCATACCTGCTCGCTGAGACGCATCCAGTCGTCAACTGTGGGAATGTCAGTGGTTGCAGCTGTCCATGGTGCTAGAGGTGGTTGGAAGCCCAGCACACATTGGAAAGGTGTGAGTCCTGTGGAGGAAGACACTAGAGAATTTTGTGCTTTTTCTGCCCAAGGCAGATAGCGGACCCAGTCTGAGGGGTTAGAATGACAGTATATATGAAGATATTTAGCTAGTTCTTGGTTGGCTCTTTCACATTGGTCGTTGGACTGAGGGTGTTATCCAGATGTGAAGCTTACTGACACTCCTAAATGTTCAACAAAGGCCGACCACACCTTAAACGTGAACTGGGGACCTCGATCAGATAAAATATCCTCTGGGATTCCGTAGTTGCGGAATACATGAATAAATAAGCTTTCAGCGGTTTGGTAAGCGGTGGGTATTTGTTTAAATGCAATGAACTTCATAGTCCTGGAGAACGTGTCTATAATGGTCATGATGACCATGTAACCCTCTGATGGAGGGAGGTTGGTCAGTTACAAAATCGACAGCGAGGTGTGACCATGGTCAATTAGGAACAGGAAGGGGTAAGAATTTACCTGCAGGGAGAGATTTAGGTGTTTTGCACTGTGCACACTCTGAGCATGATGAAACATAGTCATGTACATCACGTGTGAGTGTCTCCCACCAGTAACAGAGTGATATAATTTGGTGTGTTCTGCGCTCACCTGGATATCCGGATGAGGGAGAGGAATGACTCCAGGTGAGGATTCATGAATGAAAGGTGGAGGGCACATACAATTTGTCAGGTGGGCAATGTTCAGGAATGGTGATGTTTTTGAGAGCCGAATTGATCTCATTATCTATGTCCCACTGTATGGCTGAAATAAACACATGGTCAGGGAGGATGTTTTCAGGTTCTCTACTCTGTTCTGGTTCCTCCTGATATATTCTGGACAGGGAGTCAGCTTTATTGTTCTGGGAGCCTGGTCTGTATGTGATTGGGAAATTGAAACGAGAAAAAAGAGTGACCACCGGGCTTGACGAGAGTTTAACCTCTTAGCTGTTTTTAAGTACTCTAAGTTTTTATGATCTGTGAGTTTGGCCCCCTCAAGGCAATGTCTCCACTCCTCGAAGGCCAGGTTAAGTGCCAATAACTCTCTGTCACCTATAGTATAGTTATGTTCTGCAGGGGAAATTTTGTGTGAATAAAATGCTATGGGATGCAAACGAACAGGATTGCCAGTGTACTGTGATAACACAGTGCCCACCCCCACCTTGGAAGCATCTACCTCGATGGTGAATGGCTTTTCAGGGTCAGGTTGTCTTAGAAGGGGTGCTGAAGTGAAAGCGACCTTAAGTTTTTGGAATGCACCCTCTGTATGTGTACGTGGAATGCACCCTCTGTAACCCCAGATAAGCAAGTTTCTCTTTATGGAATTCGCATTTCTCTGCTTTGTCGTACAAGTGATTGTCACAAAGGCATTGAAGCACTGCATGGACATGTTGGACGTGGGTAAGGTAGTCTAAAGAGTACACGAGCAGGTCATCCATGTATGCCAAAATATTATGACCAATCATGTCATATAGGACCTCATTGATGAAAGATTGGAACACTGATGGGCTTATACTGAGCCTGAAAGGCATGACCAAGCACTCATGGTGCCCCTTAGTGGTGATGAATGCAGTTTTTCACTCATCGCCCTCACGGACCCTGATTAAATTGTAGGCGCTCCTGAGGTCTAATTTAGTGAAGATAATGGCTCCTCGTAATTGTTCTAAAGAGGAGATGAATGTGAGAGGGTAGGCATACTTCTTAGTGATAGCATTAATAGCATGAGTATAGAATAGTCTATACAGGGTCTAAGTCCTCCATCTTTCTTCTTGACAAAAAAAACCCTGATGCGACAGGTGACGTAGAGGGTCTAATTTGAAGGAAGTTTTCTGAATACAGTGTTCCAAACAATAAGGGGACCACCTTTTAATCTGTCTATCCTTCCATGAGATGTGAGGGTCATGTTTCTCTAACCAGGGTAATCCAAGGATGAGGGAGTAGGAAGAGGAATCCAATATCAGAAAAGTGAGCTGCTTGAGGAGTAAGATGGGATGAATCACATTGCATGGGTTCGGGAGAATCTCGGGAGTTCTGGTGCTGAACTGGAGTAGGTCTGAGAAATGTTTTAAATTTGGGTTTGTACTCTCTGAGAAGATGATCAATATGAATGCTAAGATTGATTAATTGATCCAATGTGAGTGAATTGTCTCTACAGGCCAGTTCAGTAAGCACGTCCTCGTTCAAACCATTGTGGTATGTCACCATAAGTGCTGGTTTGTTCCAGCCACTGGTAGCCGCAATGGTGCAGAACTCAATTGCGTAATCAGTGACAGTGCATCGCCCCTGACAAATCTTAGTGAGTAGCTCCCTGCTGGTTTTATCATGAAGGGGATGATCAAACATGGAACGAAATTCCTGAATAAAAACATCATAAGACGAGTTGGAAAGCCTTGGCCAGACAGCAGTAGCCCACTGCATGGCTTTTCCAGTGAGACACGAAACTACAAAGGCTATTTTCTTAGCATCTGACTCAGAGGGTGCGGACGAGAAATATATGTGGCAATGCAACTAAAAAACTAGCACAGTTGTCAGGGGTGCCCTCAAACTTCTCAGGCTTGCTTACTTGACAGGTAGACTGATTCTCTAGCCTAGGAGTAACAGAAGGCTGAGCTTCTTCACTTATATTCCGCCATTGGAGCTCTTCAGTTAGCCCTTGTAAGGAGGACGCCAGCTGAATCTACTGCTCGGCCTGTTGTTTAGTGATAGAGTCCAGGGAGAATGCAACATCATGCAAAGATTGCTGGTGTTGGCCCAGGAGCTGTCCCTGGGAAGAGATGGCCTTCTGTAGAACCTCTCAGTCAGGTGTCTGCATGTAGACAAAGTATTTATGTGAGGAGTGGATGATTAATATGAGGTAGACACACAAAAATGAAGAAAAAATGTGGCTTTTACTAAGCGTTCTGAGGCAAGCATAAATACAGCTGCAGACTAGGAAACTAGGACTGATGGTGAAACTAGGACAAACAAGTCGCTGTACTACAAAATGAATAAACGTTAAAGCGAGTCAAGGTCGAAGGGTGCATTTCCCAAAACATTCTTAACACTAAGTACTTCGTAACCTCGTACTTACGAACATTCTTAAATTTACGAGTGTTTCCCAAAAGCCTTTGTAACCCACGTTGTACTTAAACACTTTCGTAAATCTATGAGTGGTCTGACCCTCTCGTAACTCGCCAAGTTGTTCTTAACTTGAAGTTCACGTGCAGTTCTGTCTGAAAAACAAAAGAGGGCGCTGATCATTCTTTAAAAAAAGCAACACTCAGCACACGTGTGTATATACAAACAAAAATTCATGAATATTTACATTTTCTTTTGAAAGCGTATTAGAGTCACATAAATTAGAGCCTGCGTCCTTAGTTCAATACTGCACATACATGTACATATTAAGTTGAAATTATTGTTTTCACAAATTAAAAAAACAAAGATTGCTTTACAATCTTAGAAGTACAATATATTATTTATTGATATACACATATAAATGACATCAATGTAATGGGTTTTTTTTTCAGTGTAACAGTCATAGTAGTAAATTAATATATTGTGTCCCAAGCAATGGTTACAAATTGGCCTACTAAGCTTGTCAATTATTAACCAATCAAATTCACTGATTATTCATGGACACATATAAGTAACCAAGAGGATTGGCATGCAATGGACAGCAACTGCAAGTGAAATGTTTTTATTTTTATTTTTTGCATGTATGTAGTGTAAATACTTTTTGATGTTTGGTTTAATAATTATTGTTTACATAACGATACTTTCGTGGCTTAATAATGAAGAAATGTATGTAAATTGGTGGTTCAGTTTTCGACTGGCTTAACCTATTTGATGCAGACATGAGGTGGAGTCAACTAAGTGCTACTTAGGGACTTGTTCGTAATTTTGGAAGATAAGAAAGCTTTTGGGAAACAGTAAAATCATGTTCTTAAAGTTACGTCGTTCTTAAAGTTCATAAATCGCTAAGTTCACTCGCTTTTGGGAAACACACCCGTTCTCATATGCAAGTTAGGTTTTGGAGAAGAACTGCTATTGCAAACAAACTTCATGATGCTTCTGATGCTTGATCAAGCATGGTGACCTTAGGCTTATCTCATCAAGTTATTCCAGAACCATTCTGAGACAAGCTGCATTAAAAAGCTAAAGTATATCAATGAAATACACCAACGCTAGTTTCAGTCTGTCATTTTAATTCATATTATCATGTATATTACATATTATCAGATAAATTAACTACATTTGTTCACTTCTAGAGAAAGTGTTCAGTAGTGGATTTTGTCAGGGTTTTTTGAAAACTTTACCATTGTGAGAAATGGTGACCACATTTATCTGCACATCAGTGACTGTATCAACTGATTAACCTGGCATTTGAAAATCTCAAGTGATCAGATCATGAGGATGAATACTTTTAAAACCTTAAGGAAGCTAAATTTGTGTTTCTTTGTTCTATTCTCTGTTTATAAAGTGTTCAGTTTGCTCAGGAATGACTCTTCATTTAGACTTTTTCCTCTACACAGCTACAATATAAAAAACTTTGGTGTTGTGGTACAAGTATGCTAAATGGCCAGTCCAGCCCTGAGGAGAATTCTTTGTAAAGTCAGACTATGCTAAAAGGAATGTGATGTTCTATAAATGGGCCAATTTTTCACATAAGACAATCAGCACACTGTGTGCATGTAAACACAGTCAATGTAGTTGATTACAAACCCGAGCTTTATGCATTTTGTATTTCACATATTATATTACTGTTTGTAACACACAGGAGATCATTCCATTCACCGTTGGCTAGAACACTAGTGCAGTCTTCTGCATGTATGCTATTGTTGGGTTCACCTTGTTTCCATTTGGTGAAGGTCAAGGACACCTTGTGAATGTCTACAAAGTCACCCTCATTCTCCCAGTCATTGGCACCAACATACGCATGGGGAGCTGCAAGGTCTGTGTTTATTTGAGCAAAGACTTCATCTTCATTTCTTGGTAAAGCCAGGTTTCCACCAGCGTTAGTGCAGAACTACAGTCCTTCATTGAATGCTGCCTTCAACCCATTCATCACAAAGAACTTCTGCCCAACTTTCCTGAATGTGCTGAAACTCAACACTAAACAGAAATAGTAAGACTGTCAGAGGAGCAGATTCGGATGTGAAGAAGAAGCAGTGATGTGTGTGAATAAGCCTTAACTGAGCCTTTCAAATGAATTTACAATGGCCTGAAATTAACATACAATTTACTTTTAGGGGTTTAAAAGTCATTTTCATTGTGGTCTAGCATCATGTTTGAGGAATCATCATTTGAACTGTAAATCTACAGCTTATCTGTTACATTTTTGTCATGTTTTGTCCCTTTAAATCAGGGGTGTCAAACTCATGCAGAGTTTGGTGATTTCTCTGGTCTGACCCTACAATTAAACCTGCTCATTACCTGCTGAGCTGAATCAGGTGTGTTTGATCAGGAAGTTGACAAAACTCTGCAGGAATCCAGCCCTCCAGGACTGGACTTTGACACATGTGCTTTAAATGTTGGTCTTGTCTAGCCCCGCCCATTATTGTCCACACCTGTGCTTAATTTAGGGCCCAGTATTTAAACCCTTGTGTTTGTGATTGACAGTTGTGTTGTTTCCTAGCCTTTAGCTTTGTTTATCAGTTTTTTGCTTATTTATGCTTTTAGTCATTTTGTTTGTTTATGTGCTTGTGTCATGAATTGTAGCAACATTAAATATTTACATTATCATTCAATCTGTGTGTGGCTACTAACTGGGCAATTGACTGAAATGGTGGCACTTTCAGCAAGTTCATGACAAAAATGGAAATTATAATTCAAGAAGACATAGCAGTGAAGTTAAATTAATTTAAATTATGTTAATTGACATGAAAATGCTGAAGAATATATTGGCAGTATTTTTCCATAATCTATTTTTTATTTAATTTCACTGCACTTGAACATTTTATAATTTTTTGATTACTTGTATATTAGCAAGCTATTGTCACTCAGCTGTTATTATTGTTAACTACTTCACTGGCTTGCTGACTTGTTACCATGTTTCCCCGAAAATAAAACATCCCCTAAAAATAAGACCTAGTAAAGGTTTTGCTGAATTGCTAAATAAAAGGCCTCCCCCAAAAGTAAGACCTAGCAAAGTTTTGTGCTGTGGAATCAAACTCGGGTGTCGATAAATAAAAATGAAAATAAATAATACACTGAAACCAAAAGAAACATAAGAGAAAATAAATATATAAGAAGCACCTGTTGTCAAATGGAAAAATGGTACAAATAATTCTTCAAACCATTCTTTCTCATTCAATTTCTTCTTTTATTTAGTGCAGAAACCCTGCAAACCACCAACTCTGAAGTTTTACTGGCAACTGTATTTTTGCAAACCATTGTGAATGTGAACCATCAGTTAAATTAGATCTGAGCAAAAAATCTGATTTCAGCAATGTGGCATTTAATGGGAACCCTAAGTCACATTTGGAGGTGATTTGAAATCTGATCAGATTTGTACAGATCTATCTCAGTCCGGGTGCTCTGGCTTTTCAAATTGGATTTAGATGTGCCTTTGTTGTCACTCACAATGTGACAAAGAACAACAAGTCAAATCCAGAGTGATGGTCCCAGGTTGCCTTGTCCCGTAAAACCACCTTACAAAAACATAATTTACCAAAATCTATTCTAAAGTCTAATCACAGATGTTTGAGGAAGTTACAATTACTTTGTTATTAATCTTATATCTCATTTAAGCCTTACTGTGTTCAGTCAGTGTTTAAGTTAAAGTCCATCTTGTTAGTGGACCTAATGTTCTTTAGTTTACAACTGATATTTGTTAGCATCATTAGCATCCACTAGAATTCAATAGCTAGCTAAATAGCCAAGTCATTTTTTCTAAAATTACATAACCAAGCCCCATCCAGATGATAAAGAAGGCTTCACAGAAGAGTGAATGTTGTTTAGGTCACAGAAAAACTTACTGTGAACTAGTAGAAGGAGACATTTCAGACATATTTATGATGGTTGCTGTCATTGTAAATCAGCACGCCCTGCTATTGAGGTGGTTTATGTACAGATGCTGTGTCTAAAATGACTGCCACAACATTTAGTTACATGGTGAGGTTTTATTAATTTTTAAAGCTAACAGTAAGTCATACTGTGATATATTTATTCTTTATAGTAATAATTATATTATTACATCTCCTGTTTGACTAAATCTGTGATATGTGGAAAATATGTGTAATCGTGAATTCTTTCTGAACTTGATAATGCAAATGACGTTGATTCTCTTATTGAAGCCTGATTCAATGACTCATTGATTCACAAGGTTAATTTATTGTTATAAACACAAACACCCATGACAGTAATAACACTTTACTGTATCTCACAAACTACGGGAAAAGACTGACTGTCACAATTAACATCATGCCAGAATGCATTCTTGTCAGTGAGAATGCAGTCCTCACTTTGGTCATAACTGTTGGGTTCCCCAGTATTCCATCTGAAGAAATCTAAAGCCTTCCCATCCAGATCTACAAAGTGACCCTCTGTCTTTTGGTCACTTGCCCCAATGAATATGTAGGCTGAACTAAGTATGTGAAGCACTCCAGAAAGCTTCTGGTTCTCCTCTAGGTTCCTCGGCAGAGCCAGTGTCCCTCCAGCATCGCTGCAGAATTTCACTCCATCACTGAATGTCTTCGTTAGCCCATCAGACACGTAGAATTTCTGCCCAACTTTTACAAACGTGGCAAATCTTGCAGCTTGAAATAAAAAAACAATTACATCAGTTTATGAGCATGATGGAAGAGTTTGTACTTTAAACAGCATTCTTAATTTTTGGAAATTATTCACTCAGAAGTTATAGTTATCAAGT